>JAUMHI010000011.1:920274-946951 GCA_032359435.1 Enteromius unitaeniatus
TGTGCCAATCATTTTCTCAAATCCCTCTTTGATAAAAGTGCGTTCACACCTGAGGTGACTTGGGCGAATATATCTCGCTATTCGCGTGTAGTTAGACGCTTGAACATGTCGGTTTTACAAAGATGCTTGTCTATAGCCTGCTGCAGTACAAGCTGCCCGTATGAAAGCATAACTGGTGTGCGCTGCTCCTGCTCTGAATACACGCTGCTTATGAGGGCAGTAAAACCGGCTTGTTTAACGCGCCGCTTAATTCCCACGAAACACACTGCAGGATGTGTAACGCACTTTGCATTCATTTAACATATAAATAAATCACTCGTGCTTAACACTTCATTCGTGTCTGGTGTAAACGCAAGAATGAATGTCTTATGTCCACGAATGCATTTGTTTATTTAATATAATCACAACATTTGCTATAATGTAATCGCATAGGCTGACATCGCGATTGCGATATGATTAATCCTGCTGCACTAATTTCAAGGTAGCGAAGTATAAAATAAAGAAGGGCAGATATTTAGGTCAAAATGAGCAAAGATAAAAATCGTTGTCATTTTATCTTTGTAATTCGACTAGATACACATTACAAATAAACATAATATGAATAAAACAAACAGTGCTTTTATTTTTCAGGAATAGTAGGTGTATTCAGCAGTGTTAATGGTGAAACACTATATACATCTACACTACATGCATCATTTACTCTCTCTCAGCTCGTTTTTATCTGAATGAGTTTCTTTTTTCTGTTGAACATTGTATTAAAATTAATGAGGACCAGCTACTGTTTGGTTACTCAAAATATCTAATTCTGTGTTTAGCACAAGAAAGAAATCAATACAGGTTTGGGACAACATGTAAGTGAGTAAATAATGACACAATTATCATTTTTGACTGAACTATCCCTTTAAATGACAAGCGGGGGCATGTTTAGTTCTGTCCCTTTAAGAGCTGCACGCATCTAATATACTGACACGTTTTCTCTTGAGTGTTTACTATCACTTTAGACACAAGCAGCTGTGTTTAACGCTGTGTGTTAGTATTATCACAATCACATGTGATAAATATCTTACTTCAGTAATTAGGCGCTATTTGACAGGCTTTTAGTGCGCAAACTTCAGGTGTACACGCTGGAAAAGCGCATCCGGACAGAACACATATCAAATGTTTGATCAACAAGAATTTCAAGCACATAATGTACTTTTGTGATTGAGAAGAAGTGTCTGGTGAGTGTATTTCTAGCACTGAGTTAACACTGATGTGAATGTGTGTCACGTTGTGCAGCATATTTCCACGGAGATGATAAAATAGCACCATACTACGATATTCCTTAAAAATTGTGGAAAAAAAATTAGCGTCCACGATCAAAAAATCGTCCTATCGCCCACCTCTAATAAATATATAATATATGCACTATCTTTTTGGAAATAGTTTTCAGGATTATTTGATAAATGCCAAAGGAACTGAATTCTAACAAATATAAATATTTTAAAGCAATGTAAATGTCTTTACAGTTTCATCCATCCTTGCTAAATAAAAGTATTAATTTCATTTTTAATAAATGTCCCTGACCCAAATTGTAAACAATAGTGTGAGCTTTTGGAACCACTGGCATTGGTTTATTAACAAGTACTGGTCATGTTGTTTGCTCACCTGGCCTACCATTGATTGTTAGTGTTTTGTGACTTACAGCGGGCCAGAATCCTGACCATGTGCTACAGGGCACTGGAGTGAAGCCTGGCTCAAACTCCAGAAGGCCCGGCGACGACTCTACTGTGGCACCAGAGGATGCTGCACGCTTCCTCAGCTGCCACTGCTCAGGACACTGCCCTGATGATGCCAGGAATAACACCTGCGAGTAAGTGTCATAAGCCATGGCAACTTTTAAGTGATTATTGCACGTTTACACTTAGCTTATAGGGATTTAAAAAATAAAAAAATAAATAAGCAAAAAATTTTTTTTATCATAACAGGACAAATGGGCAGTGCTTCGCCATAATTGAGGAAGATGAAAATGGAGAAGTGATCTTAAGCTCAGGCTGTATGAAATATGAGGGCTCTCACTTTCAGTGCAAGGTAAGGAACGTTGTTTATTGCGTTTTATGCCTTGTGTAATTAAATATCAGACTTTCTAAGTTTGACCCATTTGATCATTTACAGGATTCACAGTTTGCACAGACACGTCGAACCATTGAATGCTGCCAGTTTGACTTCTGTAACCGAGACCTAAAGCCTGAGTTACCACCTCGAGACACTGGTATGCTTTAATTGCCTGGCATATCATACATATTATATAATAAACAAAATCAACATTAAAACTAGCTAGATAAAATCGATTGCTGTGAAAATGGTAAGAATGGCTTTGTCTGGGACAAATTAATTCATGTTTAGCATCATATGCCATCATTTTTCATCAAAATCATTAATGAATATATACATTAATGTTTTCCATTTTGTAGAACATTAAAACTTTTATTCAGCACAAATACATCAAAATGACATAATGTAATTGACATTTACATTGTTTCAAAAATTTTTATTTTCAAAAAAAAAGCTGATTCTTTTGAACACAAAAAACCAAATGTATTAAATTTGACAAAATAGTAATCTGACCAGCCCTGCTGACTGAGCCCTGGCTAACATAATGCCTTAATGATGGACATGTCTTTACAGAACCACCAGACCCTCACTGGCTGGCCTTCCTCATTTCAGTGACTGTGTGCTTCTGCACCCTCATCTGTGTCACTGTCATCTGTTATTACAGGTGAGATCATCACGGCACTGAAGCAACAAAACACACTAAAGCTCTTACATGTAATAGCTGCTTTGACTTGCCCATTTTTTCTCCACATCATTGAACTGTAACTGCAATGCTTGCTATGTTTTTTCATAATACCTTTGAAAACCCATGCCACCCACATCATGGCCTGTTGTTGCAAAAGAGAGAACTTTTAATGCAAGTAGGGGCAAGACTACTAACTATGGAAAAGTTTTCCTTTATAACAAATCAGTCTTTTAATATCTGTTTACTGAGCTATCTGTCAAAACATGTCATGTTTTTAAAAAGAAAGCAAGCTCTCAGATTTCAAGTATAGCTGTAAAAAAAGATTTTTTTTGCTTGACTCTGTCCTCAGGTATAAGTGGCAGACCGAGAGGCAACGCTACCACAGAGACCTGGAGCAGGACGAGGCCTTTATCCCAGCAGGAGAATCTCTAAAAGACCTCATCAACCAGTCTCAAACCTCAGGCAGTGGCTCCGGGCTCCCCCTGCTGGTAAGAAATCAGAAATGCAGACTGAAGAATCTCAGTAGGTGCTATAGGCGCCAATTTTTTTTTCACCATGTTTCTGCTCCTTTTTTTTTTTTTACAGGTGCAGCGCACCATTGCCAAGCAGATCCAGACAGTGCGTCTTATCGGAAAAGGCAGGTATGGAGAAGTGTGGCTCGGCCGGTGGAGGGGGGAGAAGGTAGCAGTCAAAGTGTTCTTCACTCGAGAGGAGGCCAGCTGGTTCAGGGAGACAGAGATCTACCAAACGGTGCTCATGAGGCACGAGAACATACTAGGTACACTTCATTCAAGATGATCTTGTTCATGTGTAGCGTTTGTTATTGAATATCAGCTGTGTAACAAACTCTTTGATCTGTCTGAAGGCTTCATTGCTGCTGACATTAATGGCACTGGAGCCTCTACGCAGCTGTACCTGATCACGGACTACCATGAGAACGGCTCTCTGTATGACTATTTGAAGTTCACCACTCTGGACACGCAGGCCCTGCTCAAACTGGCCTACTCTGCAGCCTGTGGCTTGTGTCACTTGCACACGGAGATCTACGGCACGCAGGGAAAACCCGCCATCGCTCACAGAGACCTGAAGAGTAAGAACATCCTCATAAAGAAAAACGGCACCTGTTGCATCGCTGACCTCGGGCTTGCTGTCAAATTCAACAGGTGATTTGTTACTCTTCTTTCATTTTGAAGTGGTTCGTTAAGTCATTTTGAGGAAGTAAGATTTTTATTGTTTGTTTCAGTGACACAAATGAAGTGGACATCCCACTGAGCACACGTATGGGGACCCGACGCTATATGGCTCCAGAGGTCCTGGATGAGACTTTGAATAAGAACCACTTCCAGGCCTACATCATGGCGGACATCTACAGTTATGGGCTGGTTATATGGGAAATTGCTAGACGCTGTGTCACTGGAGGTATTCACTGGCAGTTCTTTCTTTTGTTTTGCTTTATACATCCGTTAAAGAGATTTTTGATGACACTTTAGTGTAGGTACCAATTCTCTTCCTATTAGCATGCCTATTTACATATTGGCTGTTTATTTGTATTAATAAAGCACATATTCTACATCCCTAATCACGCCCAATACCTAAATGTAACAACTACCTTACTAACTATTAATAATAGTTACAGGAAACTAGGAGTTTGAGGCAAAAAGGCTTGACTTCTCCATTTTGTCCGCCCCCTTTCTTATAATCAAATAATGTGTGCATTGTATTTTGATCTAAAATGAAAACTTCCTTTTTGTGGATGCTTGGAGAATTGCATTCATCCAATGATCGATTCCCAGGTATCGTTGAGGACTATCAGCTGCCATATTATGAGATGGTGCCATCAGATCCGTCTTATGAAGATATGCTTGAGGTTGTGTGTGTCAAAGGACTGCGGCCCACTGTGTCCAACAGATGGAACAGTGATGAGGTGAGTCATCCAGCAGATGGCAGCATATTGACATTAGATTTATAGAACTTTTCCAGATTTAGTAAGTTTGTAGAGCGCAGAAGAGAAATGTATTTCATGATCTAATGAGAATTTGTCTCCCCAGTGCTCGAGGGCCATGTTAAAGCTAATGTCTGAATGCTGGGCCCACAATCCCGCATCGCGCCTGACCATCCTACGAGTCAAGAAGACTTTAGCAAAAATGGTGGAATCTCAAGACATTAAAATCTGAGTGGCTTTTATTTTGTTTTTGAGATCATTGTCCGCTTCACAGAGGAAGAGGAGAGTTGGTGATGGCCTGATGAAGCTCTCTTTCTCTGCTGGATTGGACAGTGGTGCCTTGGCTGCTTTCTGTGAAAGCTGCATCACTGCAAACTTGGCTCAGAGGATAACTTTGACAGACTGAAACTGTAGAGTGGGAAAGATTGACGTAAACCCCACTGCCTTAAAATACACAAGTAATTCTGCATACGTTTCTTTAAATTCTGGGATAAACTTCCTGCCATATGGATGAAATGCTGTTGACTTCTCATGGAATCTGTGTAAGGCATACTGTGATTTAATTGTGTAATATATTATAGTAATAGATGAACTGACAACAGCAAAACAAAATGCTATCTATATAATCGCGTCCAGTTAAGAGCTGTTGTAGATCTGATGTGTGGCATTTAAAAATCATAATTTAACTATACAGAAATTCTTCTATCCAGAAGAGATGCATGCTGGGGTGTTTTTTTTTTTTTTTTTCAGTAGATGCGGTTCAATTGCTCAAAATGGTTGCTTAAACCATATATTGTTTGTGTTTTTAAAGCATGGTATTTTTAAAATCCTCAAAATGGAAAACATTCCCATTGTGCAAAATCCTTTTACCATCTATTTTCGTCAAGTGAACCAGCTGCCCATACATCTCATTTTAATTAGGGTTCTCAGAACTGTTCTTATCGACAGGTCGAGTGGATCTCCTGTTAGTAGCAATTTCCTGCTAAAATCCCCTTGAAAGTTGCCAAACTCAGTGTAGTGTTTGTTTGGGGAATGGATTGATACATTCCTGAGTTCACTTTATTTAGAGATGCTAGGTGCTGATTTTTTTGGTACGGATTATGAATGTGACTTTTGAGGATTTGGTGATATTCTGACCATATGTCCTTGCCAATAGTACAGCTCTTGTGTTTGAACTGTTTGTTAATGAGGAGGCTGAAGGTAAAGGGGAAGACTGTAACATCTGTTAGTCATCAGTGCTTTATATTTCAGTAAGGGCTGCCAAAATACGGTCTTGGTAACTGGTACGATCCAAAACACACATTGTTGCATAACATGTTTACAAAACTCCCATGCAGATTTAATTTAATTATTCTTCAGAAAACAGTGTTGTGTTCTAAAAGACTTTATTCTCTGTGCCACTGAAAAGACCAATGTGATTTGTAATTGTAACAGAACAATTCACAATAGTTCTTTCCATCACTATCTGGACCCTTAAAGACAGGATGTGTGAATATACAACGTGCCAGACTAAGGTGCTTTGTCAATGCTTTCAGAACAGTATGCTGGGAATGCCAAAAGGGCATCTTGATTAAACAACAATAAATAATAGATCTATTAAAGGAAACATCTCACTTCAGAGTGGATAACTTCAGCATACAGTACAGTATGCTACAAAAATGCTAGATTTGGTGTATATGAAAATGCATTTGTTGTTCTTACTATACAAGAAGTATACAAAATTGAATCTGTGAAAACTATCATCTAAATAAAAACTTTTTCTGTGGCTAAAAGGGATTTTAAAATGGTAAGCTAGCTCGATTGCACTAAAAAAAGTGCAGTCATTGCTATTTTTTTTCTTCTGTAATTCTGTCTGCATTTTCCCAAATCCTGAATTTTGCTTCTGTACTTCATCCAAAAACTGAGAGTGCACCTCCCCACTGTAATCTGAGATATGCCTGTAGATATTTCAGTGTGCTTTACTATAGTATCACCCAGCCCATCGCTATGTAATATATTAAACAACCTGTCTAATTTGGAAATGTTTCTTTTATTCAGCCCCATGTTGAAAGGGTGCCTTAAGATTACTCATACTCTGTATATCTGTCCATGTAATCTTTTAAAAATATAATTTTAGTACACATTCTTTCTGTGGGTTGTTTTGTTTGTGTTTGGTATGAACTAAAAAATTTGACACTATTTATGGCGTATAAGGAATTTAGATGTTAGACGAACCAAATGCAAGACTAGTATTCCATCACGAAGAAATGCACCTAAGTCTTACTCCTTAAACCATATTCTTAACCTGTCATGATTGTTAGCTGTTATTTTAGTCTCTCAGATCCTGAAAGAGAATTTTAAGTGTTAAGCAGTGCAAAAAAAAGCATGTTTTTGCCAGCTTGCAGTCCGTTTGCACTTTTAGTTACTTGCGTGTTCTTAGGTGGTCTGCAGCATCAGTAGCCCCGCAAACGTGTTATCTTGTGGGTTGTTGCGCTCTATAGTTCCCTGCACCAGCTCTAGACGGATTTCCTCTCCTTGCTCCATCTGCAGGATGCAGACACGTGTTGCAGGTGCTCCCAACTTCCTCGGGTTCTGCCGTAAGGAGGCAGCTACCACTCCACTTCTCTTTAATTGAGCCAGAGATGGGCCTGGTCCAAAGTCCAGTGTCACCACAAAGAGGTAAACACCAGAAGTAGGAGCACGAAATATGCCTGTTTTTGGCGAGTATAACTGTCCATGATTTAGGGTCACACTTTCAAAAAGAACTGTGCCAGATCCATTAGCACCTTCTGTAGTGCTGGCCAGGAACATAATTGGACTATCTGGGAGCTGACGAAGCACTGTTTGAAATCAAATGACAATGGAAAGGCATTACAATATGAATGCTTTGGGGTTAAAAAAAAAAAATGCAATTACAATTGACTCTCACTGGGGGCTTTACTTGGCTCAATGTGAAAACCACATCTGCATTATTTTTGTTTAGAAAATAGTTTTGTTATTTAAGGCAAGGGTCTCTGACGCTTTCCTCATTTGTAAAGTTATTAAATACGCAATACAATACATTTTTGTTTAAAAGTTTTAGAAGACTGATGACACGTTTAACAGTAATCAGCATTGTAAATCCTTAAAAGTTTTTCTCAGTTGTATTTCTTTTTAAAATGTATGCACATTTATAACATTATTCTTTGTATTATATTAACTTTGCATAAAATTACAAAACAAATAGTTTACGCTGATGAGAGGGTGTTTCTAATGCAGCGTCTATGAGACATTCTACATTGTACTAATGTCTCCTGATTTTCCTTTAAATCATGAACGTGATATCCATTTGAAGTGGAGAAATCGTTGACAAGGAAAAAGGAGATATTATTAAGAATGTGAATACTTTTGCAAGGTACTATTGTTTATCTCCTTACCTGCAGACTCCAGTGATGCGTCCCTTTTGATGCGGTAATTCACTCGCTCTCCTGTCTGAACAGCTCTGTTATCTGCTATCTTCTTTTGTTTCCTGTTTTGCTGTTTTGCTTCCTTTCTCTTCATCAAAGCTGACAGTTTATTCAAATCCACTGACCCCTCAGAGCCAGCACGTCCCTCTGTATTACTGAAAATGCTGTTAAAAACTCCAAGGTGGGTCTCGAGGTCCTTACGCAAAATATCCACCTCGGACTGCAGTTTCACCTCCACACCACCAGTGGCAGCAGTTTTAGTGCAGTTACTGCAACGATGTTCCTCGAGGTGTTTAATGTCAGCTCGAAGGTCTTTAACCATTTTCTCTAAAGTCCAGAAGTCATTATCAGAGTAAACCGGCAGCTCCTCGGACAGGTCAAACCTTTCATCCCCACGTCTTCTTTTGGCGCCCACCGAGGGCTCATCTGCTGCCGTCACGTGAGGGCTAGCAGAGTTCAGCATTGAGGCCAGGCTGCGGCTATGTCCATTGATCTGTTGTTGCATATCTCTGATGCTTTCGCTCAATTCCGGTATAGAGAAATGTCTTTTTTTATCAGAAGACCATGCAATGAACTCCAACACCTCTTCCCCAAGCAAAATCTCCAGTACCTCTGAGTGACGAATGGCATCTTGAAGCAAGGTGTTAAAAATGCTATGTAGCTGGTTGATCTTCTCGACTCTGGCCCCATCATGCTCTTGGAGTGTTTCGATGTCCTGCTGGCTGCCTAGGAGAGAGGTTTGGAGTTGCGTCACATTGTGTTGTAGCATTCTGCTCTTTTCCTGTTCAAAAGCAAGAGACTTTTGCACATTTAGTAGCCCTAGTTTCAGATCATCCATGGTTGGAACCCAAGCCAGAGTGTCCAACGTCTCTGTAGCCTCACGTTCAAGCGCCAGCTTATTTTGATTCACCATCTCCTTCACATAAGCTACAGTTTCTTCTAACTGGAACACAGATGCTCCAAGTGTGATACAGTCACAATCCCCACTTGCTGAACTCATATTCTTGTAAAAGTCTGTAAAGAGTTGATCAACATCACTCTCCGTCTCCTGCAGGGTTCTTTGGAAAACACTGATGTTGCTGTTCAGCTCATTAATGCGGTTAAGAACAGTTTCTTTGGCTGCGTCCACCTCTAAAACGGTCTCCATAAACTGAACCTGGCTGTTACGGCCAGTCTGGCCTATTTTATTGTCCAGCTCTGTCCAACCATTCTGGAGGTCCTTAATGTTTGCAGTCACTTGTTCATGACCTTCAATCAAGCCACTAAGTCTCACTGTGTTGTTGACGACTTTGTTGTCTAGACGTGTGATGGCTTCCCAAACAGCTGTGCTCTCATAAGACTGACCCTGTGCTGTATTGGACTTTTCAGGCCAAATCTTCTGAAGTTCCTCATCCAGCCTCTGCTGTTCCTGCCGCATTTCAGACATTGACGTGTTCAGGGAGTGGAGATTCACCTAGAGCAAGACACGCATTTAGTACAATAGTTTTGCACATATAAAAGTATCACAAGGTCAAATAAAAATTCTGACCTGTAACATCTTTTGGTTACGTTTGAGTTTGACATCGATGTCCGTCTTGAAACTCGTCAGGTTGTAGTGCAGTGTGATTTGCTGCAAGTGGAGCTTCGCTTCTACCTCATCGCGGTGGTTGCGAAACTGAGCTTTCACTTCCTCCAGCTTCTGTAAACTCTCCCTCAAGTCTGCCTCAACAGCCTCCTGTGGATTGTGCTGCTTACCACCACCCTCCAAATGCTCTGCGACCCTCCCCTGCCCCTGTTCATGTCGTAGTTGGGCCATGTCCCGCTGCAAACCCTGCACCTCATGAGAAAGCCTTTCCAGGGTTAAATTGAAACTGTCCAACACAGGTTGTAGCTGAGACATAACAGCCTCTTTCAAGATTGGTAGGAGCCCGTGGTGAAGGTAAGGTGTTTCTGGTTGAGGAAGACCTACATGTACAGTATTAGGATCTGAAAAATAGAAAGCAGAAACTTGGAATTGGTCTTGAATGTAATCTTAGAATGTACTGATGACTAATGAGAATAACTTCTATTTTAAGAAACTTACAAAGAGGGGAATCCCAGCAACATTAATGTTTTGGAGCATAATAACTGCATTGCCAAAAATAGATATTTGATTCTATTGCCATTCTTGGAAAATAATTTTCCCCCGTGGTACTGTATGACTTTTTGTGCTGCTCATTAGGAAACTTGAGGAAAAGATTTATATGTCGATTTCCATTTCAGCCTGGGTCATTCAACCGACCTTTGACCTGTGAACAGCCCAAGGTCTTTCACATCCCCTGCATTGCAAGGAACTGTGTGTGTGGTATGTTTTGTTAGGATCTGGTGCACAAGTTTTAGTTAAGGGTTTAAAGCGAGAAGAGATCTGTATTTGTACAAGTTCCCTGCTGGGAAGCTGAATATAGAGGTCACGTGGTGTTTTTATTTTTTTTATTCACATGCTGTCAAAACATTCTCCGGAAAAGTTTAATTTATGCTCCTGCTGTCTTTTTTTCCTGTGATGTAAAATGTAATATATTTGATTGAGTCAAGGTTTATTACCCTGACAACATTGTTATTACTAGATGAACCATATCTCACAGACACAAAAGCTCTGCCTACCCAGAACAACAGAAGAAAATGATCCATTCAGAGTTTCTTTTCTTTCTTATTCTGTGAGAGAAAGCACATTTAAAAGAGGCTCTCAAGCGTTATTTATGTGACAAATGTGTCCTTACATCAATATCCCTCCAGCTGTTCAAAGTTTTCTCAGTCTTGTATGAGCCTGGACTCAATCTATATCTGAACCTCTGTTTCCGTAGACCATTACATCACACTCTCAACCATACAATGTTTGTATGGGGGTCTTTTTTCCCAGGGAAAGGGAGGATATCCTGTGCAGGAACTAGTAATGAGAAGGGACAGTGAGGAGGAGTTGTTATAGCAGAGGAATGGAGGTTTTCCCCCAATCTGCGGCATTATTTACTGTTCTGTTATTCCGGCATCCTCTGGACAGAACAGAAGGATGTAAAAGAGACCGGCTCTGGACGAGACAGAATAAAATACCCATAATATCTCTGACAATGTATATTACAACTAAAGGAAGTGTCTGGTGAGCAAGTTTCTGGTATTCTGGTATGGACAATACACGTGATCTGTTTTCCGTAGTGTGGATGTATAAGAGAGTGGGAAGAGAGACCTGTTGAAATATATATATAAATATATAGAGACTAATATACACGTATTAGTCAAATGATTAATCATATACATAATATACACAGCACACATGCATATATTATATATAATATCAACACATACACATGCATGTGTATATTTAAGAAAAATGTTACATTTATATATTAATATTTCATGAATAATAATATATATACACACATGCAAATACATGTAAACATTTTCTAAATATATGCTGTATGTGTGTTAGTTAATGTATATAGTATACTCAATGTATGCTTATTATGTAAACAAAAACATTTTTTGGGATATAATTTAGATTCATCTTATGTCAAATTATTAATTATGATTATTTGCATACATATTTGTGTATACTATGCATACTTCAAATATAAGAAAATAAATATATAAACGAATTTACAGCAAAACTGAGAAAAAAATAAAACTAACAGAAACGTGAGAAAAATGTATCTTAATTCAATTCTTAATTCAATGTTACAAATAACATGAGGTTTATTTTTATTGTTGAAATTTTTTTTTAAACATTTTTCTGTCACACCAGAAGACATTTATAAGTCAACTACACAGATATGTATATGTGTGCTTATAATAGTTTAAAAACCACTTAAAATAAATACAAAAAGGCTATAAGAGTGGACTAGAGTAGATGAGTTAACTCGTTTGGCGTGTTGATGTTTCATGTTAACCTCTGCAGTCCTGTTTTGACATTTAGTCCTATGCAGTCAAAAGTCAAAGCAAAGTCTGCGAGGAATATTGCATATAAGATTGAACATACCTCTCCTCTCAGAGTGGTCATGGCCAGCATGACGGCTGTGCTCATAGTCTTCCGTGGGTTCTGCTGCAGTTAGATTCTCTACATCAGGTTGTTGAGCTTCATACAGTGGGCCGCCAAACATTTGGTAATCATTCTGTTCTCGGTTCTCCCGAGTTAGTTTATGTCCTAAAATAAAAAAAGAGAGAAGAAAAGCAGTAGTGCCAAATCTTATGTGACGTTGTAGTTGTTTTGACTGATGATTTCTGCCATTACGCAGCTCTTCTTATTTTGTTACTCATTGCACAAATGTGACCTGTGCACTTTGACCTGTGCGTTTGAATCTCAGGAAGGTCATTAGTTGGAGTGCTTAGTATCAGATTAATCAGCAGCATGGGAATTTCCAAGTTTGTGTCCAAAGCCTTTGTTTGTGTCCCAACAACCAGCTCAAAGGATTATTTTTAGAGCTGTGGATTTGACGGCCTCCTCGTACTATTATTCTAGCGTGCTCCAGCGCATGTGTGTATTTACCCTAGACCATTTTTGTTTTGTCCATGCTTGGACTGAAGCACAGTCATACACGTTAACACCCTGTGTGGGCTCGCCCCTTGCCTTCAGAATGCTCATACGCCCTTTTCCGTCCTCCCATGTGTGGCAATAACATTCCCATAGCCAACTAATATTTGCACAAACACACTTTTGTCATTTCCTCAGTTTGTTTTAGCAGTAAGGCTGTGTCAGTCTGTCACAGGTATTTAATCATACATGGATAGAATGCTATATTAACCAATTAGCATGCAGTGCTGAAACTATCCATGTTGTATTAGAGATCAATCAATTACAGATTACATATACTTATTTACAGATGAAAGAGTTTTTACACTACATACGTCTGTCTGTCGCTTCATGTGTCCCTGAATGTGCTGCGCCTCCCATGCTGGGGTCTTCAGATTCAGAGACGTGGCCATCGGTGACTGAACACAGACAAAAAAGAAGTAATGTTGACCAGTTTAGTCGTTCTTAAGTTTTCAAGAACATATGGCACCTCACCAATGAAAAGCTCATTTTACAAAAGTCATTTTGCATCTGTTTAGAACAATCTGGTCCAATTTACAGTAGATGAAAGAGCCAAGCTTGGTCATATACTTTTTGCCAAGCAGTGCATTTAGATGTTTAAGGTTGCTACATGTATTAAAGAGAGGAGTTACACCATGTCAAAACGCAAAACGGAAATGGCAATACCAGTGTAGTCAGTCAGGCATGGTATTGCAAGCACTTCTTGTTCTTGGTTCCAGTATCACTTTAAGCACCGTTGTGTCAAAGCTCTTCAGTACCTGTGTCTTCACAGTTTTCCCCAGAATGCCCAGGGCAGCATCGCCACAGCAGTGCAGTGTAGATTTTCTCCATCTGTCTATATACTGGCCGAGTCGACAGTTTGTACCTGCATACAAGTTATGTTGTATACTGATTAAGTTATGAGATTATAAGTACAAGACTTTACATTTTTAATGAGATCAACTACAATCCTATAAATAATTGCGAATGGCATTACTGAATTAAAAATATATAAAACGATTGATTTAAAGATATTCATTTGGCATAGTTTATTTCGGTTACACTTTAGGCATTCTACTAACTATAAGTAACTTCTTAACTACATGTCAACTTGAGATTTGATGATTTCTTTGCAGAATCATGGGTAACAGTTACCCATCAGTAATTACACTGTTGAACACAATATTTAAAAAAAAAACAAGTAATACAGACAGATGAAACAATTTTTTGCTTCTGGACACCAACTGGGGAAAATTTTTGAAAACAATCATTCTGTTTTGTGCTTCTAGAAGTGCAGAATCTACATTTCACCCGTTTCATTTTTAAGATATAATGTATTACTTACATGACTAGCTGGCAGTCTGGGGTGCCGTTAGGACAGGGACTCTGGGACTTGATGGTGTACTTCTCAGTTCCACAGGCTACTGCTACAGTAGTAGCATGCTTTTGAACAAACGCACACCAATTCCTGGAAGGTAGAGAGAAAGTCAACCACACAACTCGGTAAGAAAACTTTGTAGTTAGGAAACATGGGAAGTATCCAGTTTGGTCAAGGCCAGAGGTTCATTGTACCCATGCAGTTAGCAATAATAGATTTATTTTTGCATACGTTTGTTTAGCTGAAACGATTTGCTTCAAGTTCTCAGGGTCAAGCCTAAAGATATTTCATTGTCTACAGGCAAATATTAACCTACAAATGACATGTTAAGCCCTTTAATGTGTTTCTTGGAATGCATCCATGGTAATCTCAAATAGGTTTGATGAATCAATGGCCGGATGTTTTCCTCAAAGTTCATGGAATAAACGTCATCAGTAAATATGCTGTGACTCCTGCACTAATTCTGAACATCAAGACAGCTTTTGACAAATTAAATAATAATCAGTGTTTGAGTTTCCCATTGTATATAAAATCTAAAAAAAAAAAAGACTTTAACCCAAGATTCCTTTCAATGTGAAAAACACAACTTTGTATTTCTAAAGTTATTGAAAATAAAAAAATACCTTGTTTTTTATAACATTGCAAATATTCGCATTTCTATCAACACAATTTGTCCACCATATTCACTTTATTTTGGCACACAGTTGCTTATTTTCAAACCAGGAACCAAAGAATAGGTGTCTGGGTGCCAACAGTTATGACTCATTAATTATAGTGCTGAGCATGATCTGGCAGTAAGGGAGATGAAAACTTCTCTATTGATTTACAATGCTATAATAAACAGAGCCTCCTTCTGACCTGGGCAAGGCCAAACACCCTTTTCCTGCTTTGGCCTGTTGCATATAAATTAGGAGATCAATTAAGATAAATAAAACAGCAAGGTCATTGCTTCTCAACAAGGTCAGAGAAGATCCATATCATGTCACAAGTTTTCGAGAGGCTGGTTGCATGCACTGATTGACGGTGGCTGACCAGAAAGTCTAAACACAGCACTAAGATTTTATAAGGTGCAGCTGTGAGGTCCTTTTCAATGAGGTCACGGCAGAGCTGATGGTGATGAGCCACAGTCATTTTACATCATTAGAGCTGATCTCTGACACAAGTCTTTGTTACTGATTACGAGTTAACCGGTAATACTGAGCAGAGATCAGAGGTTTGTTGAAGTTAAAGGCTGGACAGATAAGGCTCTGTGGGTAGATGTATTTGGAAATGGTCCTCTGAGGAGGAACTTCATCCTGGAACTGGTTGTTTTAACTTGCTCAATCCTCTTGATGTATGATTCATAGCCCACAAGCAAGACAGGTCAAAACCTCCCTGCCAAATCCATCACATTCACTGCAGAGTTGCGATTTGTTTTGGGTGTAATTGTTCAGTCTTTGCTCAATGGTTCATGCTTGGGAATGAGAAAGTCTGTATTGGTCTCTCCATTAATCAAACATGAATGTAGGGCAGATCGGGTCAAAAGGACCTGTACATTTTTAAATAATTTTGATGAGTAAATGACTGGGAATACGCCAGGTGTGCGTAACATATGCTGCTCTAAACCAACAGGCCATGATACATTTAACACAGCCAAATGAATGAGTTAAGCAAAGTTCAGTTATAAGCCAAAACACAACACAATCATACTCGTTCCAACACTTTTAGTAAGTAACAGCACTATTTATGGACGATTAGTAATACTGCATTTTAGATTGTTAAGACTTTAGAGAGCTTTACACAAGGCCTGAGCTGAAACAAAATACAATTGTGTACCATACGTGCCACAGTTAGCCTTACATAAACAGCTTTAGTGCTTGTCTCCAAATAGAATAAACTGTGTGACAAAAAACAAATCACATTTTCAGTATACAAAATGTCAGAGAAAGGCAAAACATCCGAGTGGTGATTCTTGTGCAACACAGTCATTTTTCTGGTTTTCAGGCGTTTGTCACTGTTGTTTTGGAGTTAACACAAGGAGTGTTTTGAACATTACTTGGTCATTCCTCTGACATTATCTTTGTCTTGATAACTAAGCTGACCCTAATGTTCTCATAGGATCCGAAGGTAAAGGGATTAAAGGTCTCAAGACAAGTTACTTAAAGCACGTGAATCATTATAGTTTACAAGTCTGTGATTTTGCTTTATTCTGGGGCAGACTGGGATTAAAGGATTAAAGGATGGTGCACAACAGACCTGCTTCTCGCTGCCTTCATCTCTGGTTTACGTTAGCTTCTGTAACTGTAACTAATCGATCTGGAGCTCTTGGTCCAGAAAGGAAAAAAAATCAGTTTGTTTATCAGTCCATGTAATTTACTTCTCTATCTCCATTTAGTGATTTTACTTTTTGAAAAAACCTCATTGCACCACAGACAGAAAGTTCTGAAAGTTCCATATATACTCCTTTTTCCTATTCAGCACCTTTCAGGCTTATATAGTTTTATGAATGGACATCTCTGTCAGTACACTGCTTTTCCTTTTTGCGATTTGCCGATTAGTGTCCCCTCACAGGAAGGAAGCGTCTGACACTCTGTCCCTCCGGCAAACTTCCCTCATCCTGGGATCCTTAACCAAAGAAGATACCCACGGACTTCCACACAAACTGCCTGACATGACCCCTAACCTTAAGCCCCTTTGTTTCATACTTTCCGCTGGTTCTGTTTAATTTTCCAGAGAGTGTACTGCAATAAAATCATTATCTTAATCAGTATTTTGTATTGTTATTAATAAAAAAGACAATATATATATATATATAAGTTTAAAAATTTAACAAGATATAATTTACTATTGTTCAAAGGTTTGGGGTCAGCAAGAATTTTTTGTGTTTTTGAAAGAAGTCTTACGCTCACCAAAGCTGCAAAACCCTAAAAACTGTAGTGTTGTGAAATATTTATAAAAAAGGTAAAAATAAAGTTTTCTATTTTAATAGTTCTCACATGAGCCTTAAAAATCATTTTAAAATGCTGACTTGGTGCTCAAGAAATTTTTTCTCCTTATCAAACAGTTGTGCTGCTAAATATTATTAAGGAAATCGTAATACTTTTTTAGCATTCTTTGGTAAATAAAACATTATAATGAACAACATTTATACATATTACAAAATATGTAAGATTATAAATATTTTACTGCCACTTTTGACCAATTTCATGCATTAACCCGGGGAAATTATTAATTTCTTAAAAAAACTAAAAATCTTTAAGACTTTTAAATAGTAATGTTTAAAAAAAATAAAACAAATTTAAATAGTAATGTTTTTGGAATTAAGTGTATTAACACTGTGAAATAGTGAACATCCCAAGTCATAACATAACAAGAGTTGGAGAGAAACTTTTATACAAATGCCTGTTACAAATCAAAGAGCTTTGAAAAGCTGCTTTGATGTTTTTATCAGCAGACATTTATCCTACTGTATACAAAGTTGAAATATTAAGGCGCAATATTAGTGGAGGATTTAGTTTGACTTTGGATCCTCTTTCCAGGCTTCCCATTGCAACTGATAGTTGTACAGCAGCTGCAACAGATAAAACTCTCCCCAACCCTGTCATTCCTGGATTCTAGCCCAAGAAATAAAACTCATTATAAGCAAGTGAAGTGGTGAGTTTATACTGATTTGAGCACAAAAGAAAACAAGGATTTTCTTGTTTCTTTTTTTTTTTGGACAGGCAGATCTCTATTGAGATTGGTAAGACCCAAGAAGTAAATTGTATGCAAAACTTTTTTAGGGCCAGGTCGTAAGCTAGACCAGCTTCCTGAGACAGACCCAAGATGAAAGCAGATTAATCAAATCCACATCAGAGAAAGAAGCGTGTGTGAGAGGATTTGAAATATAGAAACTGAATACACAGGCACGGAGAGAAGTACGCATGAGTGTCAAATCAGAACACCCACATTCAGAAGAATTCAGGGGATTTCAATGACAAGAGACGTGTGTCTTGATGATTTGACTTTGGAAAAACAAGGTTTTGTTTCATAAGAACATGTAATTTGTTTTGACATTTGATTTGTTGTTATATTCCAACAGCTGTTTTTTGTTCAGAAAGCTTGAGAAACTTTGTGAAGTGAAATTTCTATTTAAATGATTTCTGACCATTTTTATTTAATTTTCCACATAAGTACAAAACATTCTCTTTGTTACCATGATCAGTGATATTTTCTTTTGGCTCCCTACAATTTTGTGCACCTGGGCATCAAACTCTCTTTTTGTCGCTCTGTCTATCTTTCTAACTATTCAGAGCTGTCCATGCATGCAAGACATCACATCTCTAAAAAAGGATCTTTTCTTTCACCCACAGACCGAGACCTCCCCTAAATTCCACCTGTTATCTAAGAATCCTTTTATGTTACCCTAATCTAGGCTTTAATGATAAACATCAAAATATAAAAGACAAGTTACAAAATAAATGGAAGGATTGTAATAGCAGATTAAGTGAATTAATGACAATCGTATTGGTAATTCATATGTTCTTCCTTTAATCATAAGGACAACATATTAAATACAAAGTGAGGATGTTTGCAGAGCCTAAAGCCTGCTCCTATCTGCTCCAGGTAATTAGGCTGAATTATGTGGATTAGCCAGAGTTAAGAGAAAACATATGGGCACTCTTGACACTGAGGTTGAGATGTGAGGTTAGAGGAGACTTTTAAGCACAGAGTTTTCTTAGGAAAAGTGTTCCAGCAAACATTTAGAGGTCCCTTTTACTGTGTTTAGCTTCTCAGAGATAACAGAGATGGGGGCGATAAGAAACTTGAGGAAATGATGGAGAGCAATCTAACATTACTTTTGTATTTACAGCAATTACTTCACAAGCTGCTCTGCTTCAACCTAATGTGGGGTATTTTTTATATATTCTTTTATTCAGCTAGAATGTATTAAACCGATCAAAGTGAAAGTAAAGAAATTGCTTCAAAAATACCCAAGATGTAGAGCAACCCAGCTTCACTTTGTTTTTACAACCTCACAAGCTGCTGCTCTGCTTCAACCTGGGTGGCTCTCCAGGATAAATAATGAGCTCTAAAACCATGCACGTTTTTTTAATGACATGCAATAATGAGCCAGATTATGAGAGAATTACTGATGGACAACCCCTTTTTAGCTAAAACCTCAAGAAATTACATAGTATTTTTGTACAATGTGGTCATGGTTATGTGTTTGAATCAAATGAAGCATGATGACTGACTGAAGAACAGCAACACTCACCCAGTGCGGGGGAAAGAGCCCCCAGCTGATGGATCTGATGGGTCCCTTGATCCCTCATGCATGTCTGGAGAAAGATGTCTAGGAGAGGGATCATGGTGTCTATGACCGAGTGAATGGTGGACAGATCCATACACATCAGGGCTCTGCTGGTTTAGTCCTTGACCATGATGAGGTGCTCCAAACCCAACCGATGGAGCTTTGGGGTCCCATCCACCACCGTCTGACATGTCCTTCAGCTCATCCTCCTCTTCTAGCTCCGGGTCCCTGGCTCTGACTTCACATCGTGCTGCGAGAAGCAGCCCCTGGAGAAGCACGGCCAACCTCAGCACCACCATATCTGTGTGCTCCTCAAAATGCACAGGAACTGGTACAATCACAAGAGAACAAGATGTTGTAAAGCCGCTGCTCTCTGATTCCTTATGGAAACTCTCCGCCCCCCATCTCGAAAATTATCCTCTCCCTCCCTTCTGTCTGTCCACTCCCCTCCGTTCCCTGTGTCCCCCACCTCTATCTGTTCCCCTCCTTCATTTTAATAGTTTCAAAGACCTCCAACAATCCTCGGAAATGCACCCTCCACCCCCAGCTTACTCCCCGTGGAAAGGTCGGAGAGCCTGGAACAATGAGGCCCGTCAGCTATCAGGCTTGACACACAAAGGTGCTGGACACACAAACTTGACTGTATGAGCGAGGAAGCAGTCCATTTCTCTTGGCTGGTCACCAGACGTTTACACTCTTATCACCTCTTGTCTCCACTCGACACTAAGTAGCTCAGGAAAGGGATGTTAAAGCTGTATGCAACTGTATTACGAGAAGATAAAAGGACAATGTTTTTTATACATACACTATGGGAATAAACCTACTCAGTCTTGGAGTGTGTTTTCTCTGTTTCTTATATATTGAGTAGCAAATAGCTTGAATGGATAATTAATCTGAAACATGAAAAAGGCATTGTTCAAAGAAAAGTCTATTTAAAAAAAAAAGGCAGCAAAACGTTGCATCCAATCAGCATATTAGAATGATTTTTGAGGGATCATTTGACAAGAGAAATTCTGCTTTGACATTATTTTAATAAATTAGATTTTAATATATTAAAATAGTATGCACAGGTATTTTGGTGAGCAAGAGAGACTTTTTCAAAAAACAAGATCTTAACCCTAAGCTTTTAATCTACTTGAAACATACTTGAAAATGCATCAGTTAGTGAGACTAGCCAAGTTTGATTTCAAACATAAAACAAAAATACATATGGCACCACTCAAACTTATATTTCTCCAAAGCACATAACCGTTATTGATACCATTTATGTCTGGATTATTTTGCCTCATTTTTGAAGAAAGTCATAAATGTTTGGAAGAGTGTGAAAGTGATGATAGAATTCTAATTTTTGGGTGATCTGTACCTTTAAGAGGCATGAATAGCTGGGAGACCCTCCACTGGCAGCAGTATGAGAGGAAACATGGATTTATGACATTTATTGTTTAGTCAAAGGATGAGTCAGTGTTTTAGTTGGAATAGTATAGTTTCTCTGCTGTTGTTTGATGTTTTAGTGGTTCTCTAAACAATGAGCAAGTATTTTGTCTCATCAGAGAAAAAAAAAAAGTGTGAGACCTAAATTTGGTGGGGTTTTTTTGAGTCAGGGAAAATAAACTACAATGAGTATGTTAGATTATAAGGATCAAGGACGCTTACTTAGAGTCACCAGAAGATGTCAGTGTTGTAAAACAGAAGTGAAAGCTAGTGCAGCATGTTGAATTCCTGAAATACTATCGATATATTGCTTGCCTTGTTGATGAGAACACCTTGCTCATGATCAGACAGCCTCATGTGACACATAATAATAAATAACAGATTAAAGTTAACTGTAGAGGTCACCAAGTGAATATTTAATGACTATATTATGTAGTATTATACTGCCTTCCAACATCATCTGAGAAACAAGTTAATGGAAGCATATAACCATAAAAAAACATTTAAAACATTATTGTTATTAATTTTTTAAATGCTGACTCACAGCTTGATTAATTATTACCAGTAATGTGCATTTGCAAATGTCAGTAATTTATAACTTATGACATGGTATATAATGATCTTAAGCTGTGGGCAAGAAAGACTTGGGCTATAAAGTAGAGAATATATGTTGTGGCTGAGAAGAGCTTCCACTAGAAGTGCATTTGCTCAAGTGTGGTCTGGAGCCATGCCTGATGATATAGTACGTTATGCACTTAGAGACTTTTGAGTTAGAGTTTTTGTTAGTACAGCTGCCAATAACATATACAGGTATTTGAGCAAGGCTTGTGACTATCTTCAACTTATGTGCCATTTAGCACCATTGTGCAAATTTGGTAGCTTATATTTCAACAACCAATCAGAAAGCACTTCAGCTAGCTTTCCTGTCATAATGAGAATGACCTCTGGTGGTGAACTACCTTTGACCCAGAATGCTTGAAGAGCTTCTCAGAAATGTGTAAAGAAAGTGTCTTTCACAGTTCTCACCTCTGAACTAATTCTTTAGCCCCAGATTCAATGAGGGGGGAAACATTTTGTTTCCAGGCAACACAAGCTGTTGCAATGGATTTTCAAAATCACTAAAACAGACCCAGTGCGGGTGTTGTGTGCAAGTTTGTTTGATTTTACACCATTTCAGCTTCTGAGGCTATTTTCATGGCGGGAAATATTATGGCTGAATTATAACATGTTTTAATAATTTATTTTTGTAAAAAAATTCTAAAACTGTATTTTATCTCTGTTTTAACTGTAGTTACTCACACTCAAAAAGTTCCAAACCTGTATGAATATATATATATAAAGTTTGTAACTAGTAGGGGTGTAACGGTTCCCAAAAATCACAGTTAGGTTCGATACGATACAGTAGTGTCACGGTTCAGTACGTTTTCGATACAGCAAAAAAGAGAATTTCTTAGATTTTTTTTCTTCATATTTTTATTTATTAAAACTAACATAATATGACCGAAGCTCCTGGCGTTTTCCACTCGTTTTTAGAGGCTTCGTAAACGTACCCTTGTTACATTTAATGCTACAGTATCATTAACGCCAATACAAAAATTATTTTAGTGTGTTAGAGCAGAAAGATGCAGCTCTGGTTAAACAGCTGGATGCTGGGTTGAAATGGCAAAGGGAAATACCTAACGTTACCTGAATGGCGCAGGGATCGTTTGTAATGTGTGCGTTTCTGGTTCTGGTCTGTTTGGGGGTGGGAGGAGCAGACAGTGGGTTCCCTGTCTCGTCGTTTGCGCTGCCTTGTTGAGCGTAGCATTGAAAAAATTCTATTTTACACAGTTTACTAGCTCTCTCTTTTTATTTTTTTCTGAATCGTTCGGTTCGTATGCGTACCGAACCGAAAGCCTCGTACCAAACGATTCGATAAGACTGCACGCATCATTACACCCCTAGTAACTAGACTGTTTTGGTCACCAATGACATCCACAGTAGGGGAAAAAATACTATGGAAGTCAATGGTGACCCAAAACAGCATGGTTAAAAACTTTCTGAACTGAAGTTAAAACTGTGCGTGTGTGAAAAAGAAAGAGTAAGAGAGAGAGAGAGAACTTTTTCTATTATAATATAATGTGATGTCAAAGCTGAATTTCCAGCAGCCATTACTCAAGTGTAACATGATCCATAAGAAATCATTTATGCAGATTTGCTGCTCAAGAAACATTCTTATTTTTATCAATGTTGAAAAGGTTGTGTTGCTTAAAAGTTGTGCTGTGGAAAACATTTGTACTAAATGTACCTATATTGACATAACGTGTATTACAACATATATAATTATACATTTAAAGATCATTTACAACACTTTAAATGATTATTTTGGAAAAAAAATAACACAGAATGACAACTACTATGTCCAAAGTTTTAGCCTTTAATCTTAAATCAAAGCTCTTTGAAAACAAGCCAGTGTCACCATAGAGATCTAGGAGAATAGTCATTGTTTTTAAGTGTCTTCAAAAGGTCTTGCCAGTGGCACTATGCAATGCAAAACTTAGTACTTTTGAAGCAAGCCTCACCCTTTCTCCTCAGTGATGTGGTATGTGGTATGCGAGATGATCACAGACGGGATATTTCCCTGAATCCCATTCTCAAAGCAGTTCTCAGTCTGCACTGAACCGAAGCACATAAGGATGCCAGTTGCTTCTTCACACCCATACAGAAACCCCAGTCAGATGATCTGTTGGGTCAACCACAAACTGTTGGGTTACAGACAGAAGACTGAACAAGACAGAGATAGGAGGCTTAATGTCAGTAAAATGAAGAGCACAAGCAGAAGCTATGAACATAGAAAACTGAAGTTCATAATGAATGAATGTTTTCCTTTTGTAGCACTGACAGTAAAAGCTTTAAGATGCAGACTTGTGTAAGTTTGCTTCTATGAAGAAAACGAGTACATTCAACATTTTGCTCATTTTTCATGTAGCATCACATTCCAGCTTTTCAGCATAAAAGGCCTTTCTGTCCACTGATAAATTCTATTAAATTAGTGCTGAGCTCAAATTGGACAGAATTTTGTTTTGCAAAGTTTGTTGTATATGCTCTAGATATCTCTTCTAAGGTGTTTTGAGAACATTCTGACGAGATATTTCACACTGTTGTGTCATCATGCTGGTGATTAGTTCAGTACTGATCACGCTGTTCTCCCATGGTCTTGATTTTTGCCACGTGATAGACACATATCGACCCAATAGCGCTGAGCTCTAAGCAGCCAGTATTAGATTACATTCTCTCACTGTCCTGGAAAATGCAAGGAGTTATATTTAGACATACAGAGGTGGTCATTTAGTTAAGACTGGGCAGAGCATCATCATGGAGGTGGATAATATAAGGTCACATGGCTACTAACCACCAGACGCTATTTCTGGTCAGTGAGATTCATCTGCAACACAATAGGAGCAGTTTTGTATTTATCAGGCACAACTGAGAGAATAAGTTACTAGATTTCTGCTAGGATGAATGATGATAAAACCACTGCATTTGTACTTTTATGAACAAGTGAGGTATTAGTATCGCTCTCCTTGATGCACAGTTGCAAGAAAGAGTCAGAAGTGTGAATAAGTCAGAATACCCCATTTCATTTATTTAACTTTTACTCCTTTGCATAAAAAAAGCTTACATTAAAATTAGAATGTCCCTGTGAATCCTGTACAAATGGAGATATGCTATATTGTAATGATGCGAAGACATTAATATGTGTCTATACTGCATTTTGTATTTTTGTTCCTGGTGTGTATGTAATATATGTTGTTAAAAAGGTAATAAAAAAAAAAATTTAAAAAATAAAAAATAAAAAATAGAATGTCCCAATGGCTATTTGAAATTAGGTACAGCCTCATCATTATCCTGCCCAAAGATTCAATTTATATCCTGCCTTATAAACGCAGGTAAAAAAAAACCTTCTATCATGCATTTCCTTCTGGTTTTTAACATCATAGCAGGCTTCAAGCACGCTTGTTTGAAACGTTATTTCAACTCAGAGCGGTGCAGTGGCTCAGACTACACAAGCTCACTAGCCGTACGTAACTTTACTCTTGCCACCCTGCCATTGACTGGCTGTGGAAAGATCAGTGGACGCTCTGACTATCGAACGCTTGGTCTTGTATTTAAAGGAGCCATGAAGGAAACAAGCATGTTGATTTTGTGACCATAAGCAGGGTATAAGTTAACCTCATTAAATATTTTCAATGTGAAAGAAAGACATTGACCGATGGAAAGAATATGGTTATAGTTCCATGTTTCCTGACGAAATAAACCAATAAAAGCCGTTTGTGTGGTGTTTATTGTGCTCATGGTGCTTGTGTCTACATGCAATTTAGGAGACCTTTTCTATCCTTGGTCTTTAATTAATATTTAACATTAATTTGTGTGCAGTTTTCATTGAAAAGCCTTTCAAATCAGTGTTGATTTGAGCAAATCATTAGCATTCCGGCTGAAAAACAAGAGTTCTAGCATGAAAATGCTTGGGAATTAATGTGGTCGGAACCTGCATTCTCTGGAGCCCTCTCAAGCAGTGGACTTTGCATTCTGACTGGTTGCCGCCAAACTGCGTCTCAGCTCATTACCATAAAGTTAACCTGATTTCAACTCTCCTCGGCGTTCTAGCCATCCATGACGCACCGCCTCTTGCCACCAGCTTACACTCAAAAGGAATGACTTCCGGCCACTTTGACGCTCTCTCCGGTGGCGGTGGGGATTTAACGTAATAAATGTATAAAGAACTATACATCATTTGCCTTGTTCATGTTGGATAAGCCAACAAGCTTACATCTATGACAGAAAAACAAATTTCCTTCTCTACTGTGCCTCAGTGTGATTTTATTAAGCTCTTATCAAGATACAGTTTTTGCTATTTATGGAACTGCTTGTATAACATAGATTATTTATTGAGATTCGTCTTTCATGTAGTGCATGCATAACATAATCCAATTATGGTTATGAGGTTCGTTCTTAACCTCAATGTTGCATAGGCAACACAAAGGCTTCGCAAAGATGGTCACACAAAAAGGAACCATATTAGATTACAGCAAACATAAATTTATACACTCCTGTCAGATTGAAATTATTATTTTATGAATATGACAGGGTCTATGAGCCTGAGGAGTGTTTCCACTGATGCAGAAGCCAGTGCAGTTTGATATGCATATTTAAACACGTAATCTAGCCACATAATGTTAAATTAAAGTTAACTATAACAACTTCAAATATACTAGAAAAAAACTGTTAAAAACTAAAATAAAGGTAAAATAAACTAAAAATATAGTCTGAATGACTTAAGCTAAAATGAAAAAAGGAAACTATAAAACAACAAAAATAAAAGCTAATTCTAAATACAAAGAGAGAGAGAGCGCTGGTCATTCACTCCCCCCACCTACAAGTCCAGCAGGGATTGTAGCTGGGGGGAGTGAATAACCAGCACTCTCTCCACCTTCAATACCATGACTGAGGTGAGACCCTTAAACAAGGCACCGTTCCCCTAACACCGCAGCATTGGCTGCCCACTGCTCCGGGTGTGTTCACGATGGGTTAAACGCAGAGCACAAATTCCTAGTATGGGAAACCATACCTGGCCACATGTCACGTCCCTTCCTTTTCTAATACATAAATAGTATAATACAATATAAAGTACTTAAAAAACATGTAGGTATCCGTAGTTGGGTTTATGACACTGGGTTTGGCTTGCATGTATATGCTATGACAGGATTAAGAAAAGAGGTTGTTTAATAGCTTTATGAAGCTGTGTGCTGATGCTGGATTTGAGCATTAACAATTTAATCTTCCAGTATGTGAATCTCATTTATTATGGGTGGCTGGAGAAAACAGGCCAAACTGAAAAAGCTTTCTTCTTGTGGAATCCATTTCTCGTCATTCCTCTCACCCACTTGTTATTAT
>JAUMHI010000011.1:968500-989859 GCA_032359435.1 Enteromius unitaeniatus
AATACCGTTGAACATACCAAAATGGCCCGTGTTAAAACTTACATTTCCTTGTGTTTCTCTTCTGCTAATATCTGGTCATTTGGCTTGAGCCCATACCTGTAAGACACACAAGACATTTTTGTGACAAGTCATATAAAGCACAAGTCAAAGTTGCCACAAAAAAATGTAACTACAGTAATTCATGTTAAATGATTTGTGCCATATTTTGTTTTCACATGCAGCTAATCATCTTAAAATGTACTCTGAGTCAACAGAAATAAATGATCATGCCACAATCTACAGAGAACAGATCCATCCTCCCCGAGATAAAGATAAGCACATGCGGCAGCTCATTTTAGTAAGACGGCTGTAGGTGAAGGTCTTAGGCCTAACACAAAACAAAGCTGCTTTCATTGAGCCATAATCACTTCATCAACTTAAAACACCTTTGGAAGGGAGTACAACAATTTGCCCATTTCATTTAAACTGCACTCTGTGTCTAAATCCATCCAAAAACATGGTCAATGAGTCATCTGTAACAGAAGAACATGAACTTTGTGTGCTTTTAAAAATGGAAACAAACTGTCAGTAGTCTGTATTTCTGGTATAAATGGTCGTAACAGCTCATCTAATAAGGTGCCTTTCTGAAGAGGATTAAGGAACTAGACGCTAACTCATCACAACTATTGGAGAACTTATGAAACGAGAATAAAAAAAATGATGGAGCAAAGGCAAAAATAATAAAATGACTTTTTTCACATTTTTTTGTTGCCGTTTATGGTCAAAGATAGTGAGAACGTTCAGTCACAAAAAGATCTAAAGGATCATGTGATGTCAAGTCTGGAGTAATGGCAGCTAAAAAGTTATTTTGAATTTTTTTAACCACAAAACCTACCAACATTTATTAAACTGTAGCGTATACGCAGGTAAACTTTGGGGAACTTATGACTCTCTCTCATATAAAAAGGGAAGGTTAACAAATTAACCTAAGGAGTCAAACCTTACTTTGTCTATGAAGAATGTCTTAACAGAACATAATAAGTGACATAGTTGAGATTAACGCGATAGAGCAGTTTTTCTTCTTCTCGTCATCAAATTGCTCCAGTAGTTTCAACTCGTTTTCCATCATCTTGAAATCTTTTTATATTCGGTATGCGGTCAATCGTGTGCAGGCCAATATCTAATCATTAAATAGACGCTTAGTGAGCTCTTTTAACACATCTTAGTAATCTATTCTTTGACTCTGCTCAGCAAACAACAGGTCATGCAGCTAAACAAACCGCTTTACACTTTAGAATAAACCGAATGGAAATCATTACAGTCAAAGTCCAGCTGTTATGTCTGAAACAGCAGTTGTAGGATTATTAAACCTGTTTGCAATAGTGCTGACAGTTAGAAGCCAATAATCAGTAGTTTGAAAAAAAAAAAAAAAAATGTGGTCTGGTATATTCTGACATTTGACCTGTTCAGCTTACACATCTCTGCACGAAGTATTGTCAAATAAAGTGAGCACAAACAAAAATAGACCAAACCAGTGAGACCGGCATATTTTTAAAATTAGTTTAGATAGGTTAGATCAGATTGCACAGCTGAAAACATCTGTTTTGTGAAACCGCTCTAAGTGTGCCACCTCACAGTCATGGTAAAGCAAGGATGCTAATGGCAAGTCGGGCACTGCCAGTGCGTTTGAGGTTATGTAATGGAGGGGGTATTGTTTTATGACTAGTGCTGGAATGGCACTCTGTGAGTAGGCCTACGTGCCAAACAAGAGATTTCCTCTCACCCACAGAGCGTCCATGGCACATGCCTCCTCCTTAAAGAACAAGGACACTTGACCTATTAAACGTATTAGGTTTAATTTCTTTTCAAAGATAAAGAAAAAAAAAAGTATTTTGAACCCAAAAACTACTAGGCTTCCAACGTCTCTTTGAAAGTAGCATAGGCAGACCAAAGATCAACCACTTGGTGACATTTAAAAAAAAAAAAAAAAAAAAGAGGTTTTAGTTCACACGTCACCCGAGACAAAATGCTGACACGACACACTGATACAAAAGGCAAACATACAGCAGTGCCCAGTCATTAAATAGATTCAAATCAAATTGTTTTGAAAGAAACATGTGACTTACTTGTCTAGAAAGTCTTTGTCCACCACTGCGCAGATGTCTAGCAGGGGGTTTCCCATCCCGAAAAGGGCATTTTGACTGCAAAAAAAAGACATGCGTATCCAGTTAGGACATTAGAAAAACAAGAGTAGTCCTGACAACAGACGCAAGCATAGCTACACTGAAGGAATATGCACAGGGCATTTGTGATTCACTTTGCATGATGAGTCTTCTAAAGATAGCAGGGACATTTCTTTGACTGTTTTTAGCGTTTTCAACAAAAATGTAAAAAACGTGCCTCGAGCAATTTTTGTCTTGAGGGACTTTTCATAGCAGAAATTCTGCATAAACACATAATATCCATTCGAGCATAAACGGCAGCACATTACACAATTTGAAAATCGTCAGAGTTGCTTTTTAGCTCATCGTGGATTTCATTAAAAGCTATTTATTTTGTCTGTCAGATACAGAAACACCCAATATTTGCTCAGCCAGACGCAAATAGTTTTCAAGCAGAAAAGCATGTCATAAATGATTCAAACGAGGCAGCACTAAAACATTAAAGAAAGCAGTAGACAGCCACCGCATCTAACAAACCAAGCATTCAAGCACGTGGCTGAGTGACTGACCGTTCATTCACCCTGAATCAGACATGTGTGGTGGAGACCCTAAGATTAAAACTTTGCTTCTAATCTATTGTTGACAGATGTGATAAAAGGACTAATTCTGCAAAGAGTTACGATAAAAGCGTGCATGTTTTTCTGTAATACATCATCCTCTATTATTAACGTAAACGCATAAGGCAGCAGGGAATGAAACACTAAGCAGGCATCTTAATTCCTCTAAACGATCATTTGCACTACTACGTTCAAAGAAAGACAATGGTTTAGTGTAAGTTATGAGAAACATGCGAATAAGCACAGATGTGTCAGTGTGGGAGTTTGTGAAGCTTGAGGTGCTCTAAAACAGATGTTTAGTGGGTGCTGTTCAATGCATAAAGAAATTCTGTAGTGACTAAAATCATTTCTGTACAACTAAAAGGTCAAATCAGCCGTCTCTGAAACATTATAATTAAGCAAACTATCCAGAACACAATAAAAGCATCATATCTTGAGCGCTTCCATTAATCAAAACATCAACAAATTATTTTTAAAGACATGCTATTTGAGACATTATGCAATTACAAAAATATTAAATTTCCTTAAATAGCTGGATGTGTGTCTGACTATCCAGTTTAGCCCTACCTGGCTGTAGGCATGAGGATGGCTTGAGGGGATGCTCACTGGAGTTTACTGACAGCCAGACAGGGGTCTGCAATCATGTTAGTAAGACGCAAGCGCACCTCGCTGCTGATTGGCTGAACTGACTAATGGGAGGGGCGTATCTCGTTTAAAGCTCTTTTATGAGTTAAAGGGAAAAAATGTGGCGCCAAATGTGAAAAATCAACCTACATTTTAATAACACATTACATTTGCCACCCAAGAAGTCCAAACAATAATTATCAATGTGCAGCTGTGACCCAACCGTTTTCTTACATGACACTAATAACGGTACATGCACACATATACACCACCATCATCATCTCAATTTGACGAACAACTAGATTACATTAGTCATAGCTGATATCTTGTAATGACAGCGCCGCTGAAGCCACAGCATATCTGGAAAGACGGGCGTCGATAGGTTTGGGACAGAAATACCCGCCGGAAAGTGACCAAATATATATTGAGTGTTCATGCATGTTTTTTTTTAATGCATGCATGTGTTGATGTAACATATGCATGCGTGTTCCTTGCTGTTGTGACAGTGTACAGCAGGAAGACTTTTTTTGCAGCAGCAGAGTCCGAGTGCAAAACAAAAAACACGTGGAGCCGGAGGGACGCACTCCAGTGGTCGATACAAAACACTCAAGGGCAACACATGTTCAAAAGTATTCCTCATACGTACACAGCGGCAGGAATTTACCACTCGACTATGAATAATTTAAGTGATTGTTAAACGCTGTTTGGAACGTGTTCACTCATGAAAAAGCCCCATGATCACGAGTTAGCGATTTACGCTTTGCAGCAAAACCGAACTGATTCCTCGGCATTACTCTATAATGGAAAAATGCCCGATGCATTCCTGTCTATTGCAAAGACAATGAGATTTTGAGAGAAGGCTCTGAATTGACAGCACATGGACTTTAAGTGGCACGCTGACTAGACTTCTGACCCCAAAGTGCTCGCAAACAAACCGACCCGTGTTCAAAAAGATACCAATCACACGTTTTGACTGTGTCATTCTAGGCTGCTGAACCGATGCTTGTGTTTTCTCTACCTGAGCTTTTTTTCCTCGAGTTTAATCCTCTTGGCTTTAGGTTCATCGGACGCCATGCTGTAGCGTGATAGTGCTCTATCAAATATGCTCCAGGCACCTTGTTGTTGAACGAATGAAGCATCTGGAGGCGCGGTTGTCGGATAGTTCTTTTGAATGAATCTTTTCATTGAATCGATTCACAAAACAGTTCGGAACTATTCCTTTTACGAACCGGACTGAAACGGTGCGAGCTGTACTAACTGACCCATTTGAACTTAGAAGCATCTCTCTTGATTGAATTTATCCGTTTCGTTATGGGCTAAGGGCCGAGGAGTAAGCTTCTAATTAATCGTTCGGTTCAGTGAATCAGTAAATAAGGCGAGTGAACCGAAGATTTGACTGAAAGGGTGAAAGTTACTTTAATAGTCAAATGTCTGCTACAAATAAACTACTGAAAGTGATAATATAAATAATAAGTGAATCACTTTATTTGATTGCTCTTTGAAAAGAGTTGTTCAAATGAACCGACTCGAGGAAATGATTCTATCCGTGTAGAGTAAAATTTAACACAGACACATAGCTGTCCCTGTGTATTGCCGGAACAAAAAATACAGTTCCAAGCTAATATAAACTTTAATCAAACACGCGCTTTGTAGAGGTATCGTTAAACGTCTTTGATCCTAAGCTTTTTTTTCACAAGGAGCGAGTGTTTGTGTTTTAAATATTACTTTAATATAAATTTGCGACAGGCTTATATTCGAACGCACAAACCGGGAAGGCGGAGTAACACATCTGCCACATTTGCAAGCGGAGATCCTGCCTGAAAACATTTATCAAGACAGCTGTCTGCAAGTAAGAATTATTTAGAAATAAGTTTAGAAATGTGTAGTTATGAATAACCCACTTTTCGTATTTGTTCAGCTAAATATTATTGTCGCAAATAATCGGAAGACGCAGAATATCCTGTAACTCTTCCTTAAAAGGAAAAATAACTTTTCTGCTTTTGTTTTTAGTATTTTCTGAGGGATTCATGATTTATTTAGCTATCACACTGTCCTGCATTGCCTCTGAAATGATGTTACAAGTTTGTTTGCGACCAGTTATGACTAGTTATGAGTTTCTAATAGTATAAATTCACAGAGCTCAGGACCTGAAATGTAACTTAATAAAGTGCACAATGAACAATATTTAGATCTAACCCATAGACACTATCATTTAAATTATTAGTATTTGTATTATGTAATTGATTATTTAGGGATAAACATTGATCAAATAGGGATATATTTGTAATCTCTTTTAAAGCCACTATCCTAATTACTGAAAGTAATTAGAAACCTGTTGTAATTCTTATAGAGAGGATTTAATTTGGATAGTGATTTTAAAGCAGATTACAAAGACCTGGCTTTAAAGAGAAATGTGGACATTCATTTGTGAGTTTACTTCTTAGTTCTCATAGTACATGATTCATTTAAAGTAGTGTCCCAACAACCCCTTTACAATGTTATTTTTCTAACCAGTTTTATAATACAAAAAATATTATAAAACTCTAAAACTTTATATGTTCTAGGCATATTTCGGTCCAAACACTGGAAGAACATTGCAGCTCATACTAGCTGTTAGCACCGTGACTCACATTCTCATTGTCCCATCTTCATCCTGTTGAAATTCCAGCCCTCATCATGATTCACAGCTTGTTTCTGATAAACAATGCTGGCGATTTATTCCTGGAGAAACACTGGAAAAGCGTCATAAGCCGCTCCGTCTGCGATTATTTTTTCGAAGCACGAGAAAAGGCAGTGGAACCTGATAACGTGTCTCCTGTCATCCGCACCCCTCATCACTATCTCATAAACATCTACCGTGAGAAGATCTTCTTTGTTTCGGTCATCCAAACAGAAGTGCCTCCACTCTTTGTAATAGAATTTCTGCATCGTGTCGCAGAGACGTTTCAGGTATTAATAACAGTTTGACGTTAATATAATATGCTAACATACTCTACGCTTCAAAAGTTTTGGTTTAGAAAGAATTTATTTTAAGAAATGATTAATATTTAGAAAACTTGGCGTACGTTTTATTGTAGATGTATGGAATTTGTGTTCAGTAATATGGTATTTTATAATCATTTATGCAGGACTATTTTGGAGAATGTTCTGAGACAACTATCAAGGACAATATGGTGATAGTCTATGAGCTCTTGGAGGAAATGTTGGATAACGGCTTCCCCCTTGCTACAGAATCCAACATCCTGAAAGAACTCATCAGACCTCCCACAATCCTGCGGTCGATGGTCAACACCATTACAGGTAACACACCATATTCCTGAGTGTTTTGTTTATGGATATGTTATGTTGATTGTTTTATAATCCCTAGGGAGTAGTAATGTTGGCGAAACACTCCCTACTGGTCAGCTCTCCACTATCCCATGGAGAAGAGCGGGAGTGAAGTATACCAATAATGAGGCTTATTTTGATGTGGTGGAAGAAATCGATGCCATCCTGGATAAGTCTGGTAAGACTGTTTTTGGTACTTTCATTCACAACAGTTCAATTGTTCTTGTGAATGCATAATACTTTTCCTTTCAAGATTAATATTGGCGTTTTCTTCTTTTTTGCAGGAACTACAGTCTTTGCAGAAATCCAGGGAGTTATCGAAGCTTGTGTCAAACTCTCTGGAATGCCAGACCTTACTCTCTCATTTATGGTGAGAGCACTTCAGACATTTTTCCACTCTATGCAGACTCTATTTTTACTGATACCTTGGAAAATCTTGTCCATATCCATACTCCTATCTAACAATCCACTTATTTAACCAAAGCTCAGAGTACAAATGCCGCGGCATGTGGGCATGTGTAATGAACCTGCAGAGTATCTTGTTTTAAGAACATGAAAAAGCATTATACATACTTTACTTGATCTACAATTATTAAAACCATTATGCTAACTTTAAAATGATTATGCATGCAGATTTCCTGATCCCATATTAAAACTGTACGTTCTCCACAGAACCCCAGACTCCTGGATGATGTAAGCTTTCATCCATGTGTCCGTTATAAGAGATGGGAAAGTGAGAGAGTTATCTCCTTCATTCCCCCCGATGGAAACTTTCAGCTCATGTCGTATCATATCAGTGCGCAGAAGTAAGCAAAGTATAGGTCTGGAGTAAATAGTTAAGCCGTAAACCTAAAACATGTATGAAACATATATTGTCCATTAAAAGTTTTGTACCTGTTTTTGCAGCCTTGTAGCAATCCCGGTATATGTGAAGCAGAACATCAGTTTCTTTGAGACTGGATCTTCAGGAAGACTGGAAATCACTGTGGGTCCTAAGCAGACCATGGGAAAGACTGTAGAGTGTTTGGTAGTGACCATACATATGCCCAAAGTGCTTCTCAGTGCCAACCTTAATGCAACTCAGGGAACCTACAACTATGACCCCGTCACAAAGGTCAGGTGCAACTCCATTTTCATTGATTTATAGCAGTTGTTTTATTTTATGTCACAGCAGTTAATCATTTGAAACACTATTTTGGATAATAGATCTGACTGTTGTCTTTAGATTTTGGTGTGGGATATAGGGAAACTTAACCCTCAGAAGCTTCCCAATCTAAAAGGAAGCCTAAGCCTGCAGTCTGGAGCTCCTAAACCAGAGGAGAACCCAAGTCTGAACATTGACCTGAAAATCCAGCAGTTAGCCATCTCAGGTAGGCTAGGGTCCTTTATCAGCTTTGCTCGTTATTCATTGGCAGCAGGACCTTGTGATAAAGTGCTGTTTTTATTAACACACTTTAAAAACGCACACCTGCTATTTAATTTACTATTTGTTCAATTTTTTTAATTCCAAATTTTTAATCTCTTTCAACAGGTTTAAGATAATTTTTAAAAAAAGACTATTTTTATACATTCAATTGATTTATACCTGACAATAAAACATGATTGTTAAAGCTGCACGAGGTTAGCGATGATAATTATATTGAAAGAAATCTTTTGTAGAGTGTGTTCACATGGTCAGTGTAACAGCTTTTATTTCAAACTTACTTCATGCACTCTCTCTTCTGCTTCACAGGATTGAAAGTCAATCGTCTAGACATGTACGGAGAGAAATATAAGCCATTCAAGGGGGTGAAATATGTGACCAAAGCTGGGAAGTTCCAGGTCAGGACATGAGGCCAGCTGCAGAGTAGTATCACAAGGATATGCCAAAAGTTTATTAGAGGTGCCATTTTCTAAGTGACAAATCATACAGGATTGCAACCTTGTGCACAATCTCCCTTTTATGTTTTTTTTTTTGTTTGTTTTTTTTAAATATGGCAGTTACATTTGTTATTATAATATTTATCTTTCTTATTTTTTGGAAGTTACTGGCAATTTGCAAGAAGTGAAAATCTTTCCACTGGAGAGTTTTGGGAGAGCATTTGCTTTGGGAATCTTTCACTTCATATCAACAACATTCCATTAATGAACTAAAACTGTATTATTTTAGATTTAAGGTACGATAACTCTCTGCCAAAAACACATTGCATTAATCACAATCCTGCTCTACAGTCTTAGATCGCAAAAGAAATACTTGAGTTTCTGCACATAATTACAGGCCTTATTTTTTACATTTACATTTATTTGCCATTTCTGTGGCCTTTTTGAATGAAACAAAAATACTTTGAGGAGGCCTCACACGCTCAAATGGCCTTTCTTAAAGCAGGACATATTTACAAGGATGCAATCTACTGCACAAGCACATCACTGCTCAGCGGCGAGTAGAAGCTGTTTCTGCTCAAAAGACTATTTACACTTAAAGTAGTTTGCCACATACAAGCACTATGGAGCCATAATGAGCCGTAAAATCAGTTCTGTTGCACTGACCTGCAGTCACACGGTAGATATGCAGGTCTTCCACCCTATTGAAGCTTTGAGGATTTGCACACAAAGACAAACAATTGCATTTTTTGTAAAATGTCAAGGGAACTACATATGTATTTAAACCAAAAGCCTTCAGATTTATAAAGTTTGCGAAGAAAATTAGGTCTCTTTTGTGTTTTCTCTTCCACCTGTTTATTATAGCTTCACTTGAATATGTTTGACAGAATTAGAAAATAACTATTTGTGGAATGAAGTTTCCAAACGAAACACCTTAACAGAATTTTTTTTATTAATCTGAGGCACATAAGATGTTTTTTTCATGTGACACTGGAAAAAAAAACATTAGTGTCGTATATACATTCACAAAGCAGTAATTCCACCCTTTCTAAATGTCATCAGAACCCACAACATGCTATTACACATACAAATACAGCCCTGTAAACTTTCACAACGAGGCACTATATTGGGGGCTGAAAAGGTACTCTTTCAAATGTATATGTTGTAGCTGAGTTTTTAAGTGAGTGCAAGGCAGTGAAGCATCGTGATAGTGTTTGTGTAGCTGTGCAGAGAATTCAGAGTGCATCTTCAGCTAATATTGGTGATGAGCTTGTGCTTCTTTCATAGTATGACTGCACAGTTTGCACACATTGTCTTTAACACAGTAGATCACACAAAAACTACAAATCTGCAGCTTGCTCACCCTCATGTCTTTCCAAACCTGTATGACTGAAACACAAAAGAAGATATTTTGGGAAATATCTCAGTTTTCGTCCGTACATTGAAAGTCAGTGGGGTTAACTTTCATTGCATAGACAAACATTTTTAACAGCATTTAGAACAGCATGAGGGTGTTGATAGACTTTTCATTTTGGGGTAAATCGCATTTCCAAACTCATAGGTATCACACATAAACAAGCCACCTGGGTCTTGTTACCCATTCTATTTAAAAGGGTAAAAACATTAAGACAGTTCCATCACCAATATTCTACAATTGCAAACACAATCACAGAGAAACGTCAAAATTACAGCCGTAAACTAAAAAGACTGAGCTAAGAGAGAACAGTTCAACTGTTTTGAGGATTGTGCTTTTCTTTTAATAAATTTAAATAATCATTCATTCTCACAAACTTAAGTGTGAATGAAGTATAAAGAATTTCAGTGTTGACTATCCAAGCTTTCATATGTTTTTTGATAGCTAATGGATAGTAAGTGTAAAAAAAAAAAGTCTTTGGCATCAACCATGCCATGCAAAATACATCTCTGTAATGGCACGACCCATCAAAAAAGGCATGATCATATTTAATAAATAGCTGAACAAAGGTTTGTTCTAAATATGAGCAAACAACAGTTAATTATAGTGAATTATAACTCAAAAACGACCAGACATAGGGTTTTTGAACAGCAAAAAGTAAAACCCACAACATTGTATGTGTTGTGTGTTTGCGACTAAAAAGTGATCTGTAATAAGGTTCTAATGAAATATAAGAAATATAAATATATACATTTTCAATAAGAAAATTTAATTGTCAAAAAACTAATTTAAAGTAAATTTCTTCATTTTGCCATTTCAATGCCATTTTTCTCCAATACAAAATAGAAAACTTCTTCATGCAAAAAAATATATATATACCTGGAATTTGGAAACCCAACATACCAAAAATATATATTTAAAAATTTGCTTCCTGCAAACTCCTACGCTATACCTCAGTAGTGTGAGATAAAGGTAACAACAGCAAACTTTCAGGACAAAAATAGCCTCCGTTAGGAGCAGCGAAAGTGTACCAAGTACCCATACCAGCAAGTAAATAATAAGTAATACCAGTCACCCCAAAACCCGAGCCGAACACTGATGTCCAAAATTGTAAGAATCAGGGTGCTTTTTCTCCACCAGCCACCCCTTATCAGATCTCCAAACGTTTGAAAAAGCAAGGATGCAGATTGCTAATGGAAATCAATTAGTCCTCAGTTTACTGGTACCAAGGGGTCTTCCGGACCCAGCGAAGAGTGAACCCTGCGTCTGTGCGGATCTTGATGGAGGCGGCTTCTGCTTCTCTGACAGTCTCCTTCACGGACTGCATGAGGTTCTGCGCGTTGTGCACAAGCATCTCGGTGGCCTTAGGACCAAACACAGTCATATTAATTCCAATCCAATCCAATAAATCCTTCATTAAATATGTGCCTTGTATCCTCACCTGCTCAGATTCTTCCTCGCTGATGTTTGTACGTCCTAGCATGGTGGCCTTCACTGTGGACAGGATCTTCAGCTGAGTGCTAATAGTTGGGATACGCTCACAAACCTGGAATAGACATGCCAGAGTTCACAAAGGAGAAGTGTACTTGATAAGCAAGACAATTTGCAAAGCAGCTCTCTGCTACTACTGACCTGCAAGAGGTTTGTGCGAATCCGTTTGTCTGTGCATTGCTTGGCTACCTCTTTAGCCAGCCGTGTGACCTCGTCGGAGGCCTTGGCGATGTCCTTGGCGCACTGAATGAGGGCACGTTTATTCCCACTGCCTCCACGCACTAGACGGGACATCTCGGCCATGAGCAAGGCCATGCGCTTAGCTGCTCCAATGATGTCATTACCCTAAGAGGAAAAATACAATAACTACAAAAATGCAACTGTTCCTAGAGAGTCGTTTGCAGTTCATCTTTGTCTGTTATTAAACTGTGATTGATGATGTACCTAACTTCTATATCTAACATTTTAAAATGTCAGAAAGACAAACAGTGTTTAGAATTGACTTCCATCAAGTGCACATCAGTCATGCCTTGTTGAAATTAGTATAGGTTTATCATGGCTCCTGAAGTCACATTTGTATGACAAAATATGAAAAATTTTCAAGAAATTTGCTTGCTTGCTACGGTTTTGTGAATATACTTTTTTTTTTGGTGTGGGTGCAAAAGTTTTCCAGCATGAAAGTTGCTTATTTGAGTTCCTTGCATATGTAGGAAATATGGAAGCTAAAATATTTCAGAAAAAACCCTCACACTTTTTACTTTTTCTCTGAATTCTAGGACTTTATATCTCTATTTTTATACATGTTTCCATCACATAATTAAAAAGGTATTTGCAACGTTTTATCTAACAATTCGGAATTTCTTATTTGCAATTGTTTATATCTCAAAAATCTAAATTTAAATCTCATAATTGCAAGAAATAAAATATTTGTAAGATTATACAATGAAAAAATGAACTTTTTTTTTTAACATTTTATCCATGATGGAAATACATTTGTCTAGTTCTTCCACTCATTTTCTCTGCAAATGTAACTTTAGGGGCTCTGTACAATCTAATGCATTTTCCTCCAGCTTGTCAACAATGTGGTGCCCATCTAACAAATTCATAATTATTCAAAAACAATACCTTGAATAGCATAATTATGCACGATCCTTTAGTGAGACAGTTATGTTTATATAAAGGCATGCAAAGTTTGTGTGTTAAAATGTAACATCCCACAATGGCTTTGACGTGGTTCATTTAAACGGTTAGAAAAAGTGTGCAACAAACAAACAGGCATGTGACATGACTTCAACACATGTAATTCCGAAGTCATTGGGAAACTGTCATCCATGGCTTCACAGGTTGGCAAAAGCAGAGTGTTTGGCGGCAGCGGTTGAGTGAATGGCTCCTCGTTCAAATCGGGGCACTGAGGCGTGACAACTATCAGAAATGAGCGGGGAAGTGACTTGTGAAGCCAGTATCAGTTTGTCCAAGAAATGCACAACAAACTTGCCATTCCAGTCGCGGTCATTGGCAACCCCAGCAGCAAAAAAACACACCGGACCCAAGTGTGAAGCAACAACAGCAGCAGCAAGAGCAGCATCAGCTATCTGGTTTCAGCATTCCCACAGTAATATCTGGATGCAGAAGGGATGCTGCGGCCCGCCGGGGCCGGAAAACGGAGTACCTTACTGGACCACTTGCGAGCCTCCTGGTGCAAAGACTGCGCAGCGGCCAAAATGGGCTGGTTAACTGGCTGATTGGAAGACATTAAGAGCAGCTCTGGCTCAAAATCATCCTCGTTGTCTGTGAATTCATCCTCATCGTCTATATCTACTTCCGCCTCAGCAGCCTCAAAACCCTCGTCTGTCACTTCAGGCTGGGGAGGCTGGGGAGGAGGAGGAGGAAGAGGGGGAGGAAGGAGCCAGCATGGAGAAAGAAGGACAGAGTTAGTACGAGAGGCACTGCATTGTGATTCCCAGGACATTGTTGTGGGAATAGCTGGGTTTAGGAGAGCTGGGAGGGGCAGCATTCTGGGTACTGCTGGGTAACGTCTGTCACATGGTTTGTCATGTAACTGATCTATTCTCACTTAATGTTGTGGATAGAAACTGGGTGGTTAATTTGGACAGAGAGCAAACAAGCAAAGCCCCCAACAAGATATGATGAAATAGTTCTCCAGAAAAAAAACAGCTTTGAGAGATTGTGTTACAATGAGTTTTTCAACTTAAATGATACTTAAACTAAAAATACTCCTAATAAATTACAGCATTTTGTAAAACAATTATTTTATAGAGATTGTCTTCAATTTATTTACTTTTCCAGTCATTCATTAATCATTACTACTAAATAAAGATTTTTATAACATTTATTTCACAGAGAAAAGTAAGTTAAAGTAAGTTATTGCTGCCAAATGGTTAATCATATAGACTGTAATTTACACTAATAAATTATAGATATAAAATAAATAAACACTAGCATTCAAAAGTCTGGGGTTTAAAGTTTATTTTATTTTTACTTGTGCATTTAAGTTATTTATTTCTTGCTTTTTTTAATGGATCAAAATTACAAGAAAGACATTTATAAAATTACAAAAGATTTCTATTTTTTTTTTTTCACGATTTCTGTTTTTTAACTTTCTGTTCATGAAATAATCCCAAAAAAATCTTAAGCAGCACAACTGCTTCCCACTCTGATAATAATAAGAAAATATTTGTTGAGCAGCAAATCAGCATATCAGAATTATTTCTGATCATGTGACACTGAAGACCGGAGTAGCGACTGCTAAAAATTACGTGTTTCCATCACTGGAATAAATTACATTTTGAAAAACATTAAATAGAAAACAGTTATGTAACACTGTGATAATATAGCTTTTTTTTTTTTTTTACATTTTACTGTATTTTTAAACTAATAAAAGCATACTTGAAAAGCATAAGATTAAAAGTAAAAATCTTTCAGACTGTAAACTTTTGAATGATAGCTTTTCTGTTTATCTCTCTGCAGTATCTCAGTATTTCAATAATCCAGATTTTCCTCATTTTTACACTGTATTAGTAAAGTGAATATTATCATAACTGAACAAGCAATAAATGGGAGTGTGTGCAGATACAGAGCAAGTTTAACACGCAAGAGAACAAACTGCACACAAGGACCAAGACAAAGCCATGAAGGGACTGTTGTACTATTAGAAAAGTAGAAGAAATAGCACAGATACATCCACAAAAGGACAACGACACAATCAATAAGTAAAACACACCCAGTGGGCTCTCACTACCGTCACCTGATTTTAGGTATTATTGCTTAAATCACCTTCTAGCACCTAAAGCCTTTGTAAAGAGCTTGTATCAGCGCTACTTTCGGCTGATATGGCATCCAATGAGGAAGACATTTTCCCTTAAAGTTAACACGGGTAGTGTCTCGCTCCATAGGAAAAACTCGTTTGTGGTAAAGCTGCGAAGAAAAGTCATGTATTGCTGCATCACTATGGTAAAAAAAAGCCTACTTGTTAAAACGTTAGAGCATGCAAACATTTTTTTCATAGATGACAGTTTCCGTTCTTTTTTTTCCCCTGAAACTGGAATCATCACAGAGATTTCCACATTTCAGGTTAAAGACAACAAAAACATTCAGATTTCAACAAAGACAACATTTCACAATCATGACCAGTACACAAAGCGCATCTCAAACATCTGAACATAACAAAACAATTTTCATCAACTTTGCCATTTCCGTCTTTCTGAGATTCACAGAATTTTGAATTCAAATTCTTATTTAGTATTGTGTTTCATTTACAGTAAATTACTGTTAAAAAGTTTGGGGTCGGTAAGTGTTTGTTTACCCAGGTTGCATTTTTCTGTTTAAAAATACAGTAAAAACAATTGTGAAATTTTACAAGTCAAAATAACTTTTTTCTCTTGTTAGATACTATAAAAAAAGTCATTTATTCCAGAGATGGAAAATAATTTTTGTCAGCCATCAATCCAGTCTTTTTAGTGTCATATTAGCCTTCAGAAATCAATCTAATATGCTGATTTGCTGCTCAAGAAACAGGCTCTTTATTATTTTGCTGCTTAATATTTTGTTGGAAAAATATTTTGTTGTTGATACATTTTTTAGGAATTTGTATGAATAAAATAAAAATGTTTGGCAACATTATAAAAGTATTTATTGTTGATCAATTTAATGCATCAATCCAATAAATAAATAAATCTTACTGACCACAAACTTTTGAGCCATAACCTATTACTGCAAGGAATGATTTTGTGTATAAAACGAAACAATTCCACTCACCTTACTGGACCATTTACGGGCCTCGTCGTGTAGCTGCCTGGCCGCCACCATCATCGGCTCGCTCACCATCTCGCCGGCTTTCTGCTCGGGGAATTCCTCATCTTTCTCCTCTGGGGGTGGAGGTCTCGGGGGAGGAACCTCTCCCTCTGGGAGGGGTGGTTTGGGGGGAGCCTGATCGTCACTGACCTGATAGAATCACATGGATGAGTAAATGATGACAGAACTGTCTCTCTATTAAGGCCTCTTTAATTTGATCTTACATGCAGCTGATCAAGGTCTGGAGGTGGAGGTGGAAAGTCAGGCTCCTGAGGCTGGAAGGCTTCCCTGACTTTCCCAACAGCAGCCAAGATCCTGTAGCCAGAGTCCAGGAAGCTCTTTTGTGAACCTGATCATAAGGTGAAAAAGAGTTTCTGTCAGTAATAGGAGAAATAGTTTAGTGTAAATGTATCCAGAACATTAACAAAAATAAATGACCTGGATCCTGGATGTTTCCTGCCACGGCTTTAGCAGCCATAACCATGGGTGAGATTGTTCTACCGAGTTCATCTGAAGCAGCTTTCACCAGTTCTCTGAATTTAGGGTCCTCTGAGTTCTCTACTTCCCGTTTGGCCACCAGAAGGACCCGGTTAGCCCGCCGGGCAATGCTGGTGGCCCCTGCAACCAACATCTGGGGCTGAACATTAGCCATTGCTACCCGACATTTATCAATGTCTTTCTTAATGGCCTCCTCTGATGCATCCAAGAGGGATTTTGTGTCAATAGCTTCATCCACAAGACCTGAAATTACAGGTTATGAATATTTGAACGAATTTGAAAAGATTTGATGTGTTATGTGATATGAGTTTTTGCTTACTGGTCATTTTTTCAATGTTGTCAATCCATTGGTTCTTCATGGTCTCAAAGTGTTCATATGCAGCCTGGTTGCCAGGGTTCTTCAGCAAAATGCTTGCAGCAGAAGTGACCTGCTCATGAGTACACCAAAAGATAGTTAAATGTGTGAAGCAAACAATTAAGATCACTCATTCTGAGAGCCTTTATTAGTAGAATTATTAATAAAAATGTAAAAAATTTGAGTAAAATACTTTATTCAAAACTGTAATGCTGCAAAATATCATTAACGTTTTAAATAAACTTTATTTTAATTTATTCCTGTGATATAAAAATCTAATTTGTTTAGACTTTAGTACTGTGACAACATAAACGCTTTTTTTTAAATTCTCATAATTTAACACTCATTACTTTTCTCACACAGTCTTATTTTAAGAATAAAGTCTCACTCAAGATCATCATCATATTTGGTAGTATCTGGCATCGAAAAGCTTGAATGCCCTTGGAGACTTGATACTGTGGCTAATGTCCAGCTATCAGGCCAAGCACTCCATTATGTGCCCTTAAAGTAGCTTTGGCATAAGCAGAGAGTTGGGCGTTCACACATACTGTATACACACATATACACATAAGAGCTGCATACCTGAGGTGTTAGATCTCTGGCTGATTTCACAGCCGCCTGGATGCCTTCAACTGTGCTCTTATTGGCTGTTCCCACAGCAGCGGCCTTCTCTGCTGTAGCACCCAGTCTATTGGCATGGTTCTCAAAGTTAGACGCCCTTTCTTCAAAGACCTAGAGGAGAAAAATACCAAATTAATTGTAATCATTTTATAATTCCATCAATATACTATTATAGTATATTATTATTATTATTATTATTATTATTATATACTATTATATTATATTTGAATGAATGAATTTCATTTTTAGATCTTGCTTTCACTTTTTTTAAATGATCATTTTATGTCTATACAATTTTTACTATTATTTTTTAGCTTATTTAGTTATTTTAGCTTAGCTTACTTAGTTATTATTTAGCTTTAGTTACTTTTAGTAATTTTGCTTAGTAATTAAACAAAACAAAAATAAGGAATGTTGTAAATGTAAAATGCAAATTTTATTTTATTTTATTTATAAAAAAAAAACTCCAAGTAACAAAAATGTTTATTTAATGGTTTTAGTATTAGATAACTATAATAACAATAAATAATAACTTTATGTTTTTATGCATTTCTGACCAGTTATATAATATAATAATGATTTAGGGGATTCCTTTAAAATAAATCATAATCCTAAGAATAAAAGTGTTTATTTACTTCTGAAAATGGTTTATTTACAATTAGTTTTAGGCCTTGGGACACTATGTGTGAATTAGCATATTTGATATGATACTGAAAATCAAGCTGAGCTCTGTTTAAAACGGGCTGTATACTCAGCGGACCTCCTCTCTGTTGGGGGCCTCAAGAGGCGTCGTTGCTGCCACAGCCAGAAGTTTAATTGGTGTAGTCGTATCACTGAAAACATCAGACACCTCCTGGGTCATTGCTTCCTGCATCTTTGCCTTCAAATCCTTGAAAGAAAAATATGATAAGATCATTTATTTATGTGTGCAACTAAAAAACGAAAAATTATTTGCTTGAAGCTAAATAAAAAAATATTGTGTAGTGCAAATATTTTCCAGCAGAGGGCAGCATTTACTTGAGCTAAAAGCCCTGGTGCTTTTGTGTACTGCACTACTCTAGAGCCAGCAGATCTGACCTCTGCACTTCCCATTTGAGAAGATCTAAACATCTGATTACGCTTCACCCACACCTGCTGTGTGAGAAAGATAGCTGGATCTTTTAATAGAAAAGGGGGACACGATGCCTTACTTTAATTGCCTCCAGAAGATGAGCAGCCACCGCGCGCGCCTGAGGACTCTCTCCCTCTCCCCGCGCCACAAGATCTGCCAACTGCATCATCAGCTGCTCCACTCGGTCACACTTTGCTAGCAGATCCTGTCTGTACGGCCCTGGTGGAGAGTTCGCCAGCCGACGGCCTTCCGCTATCAGCCCCCGTATAGCTGCCTGGCCTACAGACAGAGACATGACAGGCTACTATTAAAATTTTATGGTCAAAAGTATCTTATAGGGATAGTTTACCCAAATATCATTAATCAGTAAATGTCCAAAAATATATATTTTTGATCAAATCTGAGAGATTTCTGATCTTGAAGACAGCGACACAACTACCATGTTCAAGGTCCAGAAAGGTGGAAACAACAGTTAAAATAGTCCACGTGACATCAATGATTCAACTGTAATGTTATGAAGCTATGAGAATACTTTTTGTGCACAAAGAAAACAAAACAAACAACTTTATTCAACGATTTCTTGTCTTCTGTGTGTGTCCTTGACCTAGATAAATAAAGGTTTTACAGGTTTGGAACAACATGAAGGTGAGAAATTCATGACAGAATTTTTTATTTTAGGTTAACTATCCCTTTAAAGGGGTAATCAGATGCCTATTTTACACCAAAGTATACTTTGGTTAAAATTTGTCAGTGGTAGTGTAAAAAACCTTCTTTACCCTGTCAAAAGCAGCTCTGTTTTCATTAGTCCGTTCTAGTCCATGTTGCTTTAAATGCTAATGAGCTCTGCTCTCTTCTGTGGAGTAACAAGCAGTAAACTTCAGATGCTAAACTGGCTTACTGGCACATTATTAAAATAACAGATACCAACACATTTAACACATTCAAACTACTTATAAAGTGAATTTTGCATCCAATCACCCCTTTAAGAAGAAGCCACAACCATAATAGAAACATTAAGTTTCAAGCCACCTTTTGTAACTAAACTGTTACTTTTGAATAAACTATATCTATAAAATGGGTGGTTCAAATAATTGTGAGAAATAATTTGGTAATTATTACATAATTATGTTATTCAGGTTTCAATCATTTTACCAAGTGAAGGGAAACAGTTGCTTAATCATTTGAAATTGCTTAATTGATTAATGTGACAATCGTACACAATTTTGTTTTTTAACTGAATGGCTAATAATTAAGCACTATTAAATTAGCACTACATTAGTACATTACTTGCTTGTTAAAAATATGTTTTTACAAACTCATTTACTTGAAGTAGTATGCCATTTTTACATGAAGAGTGCATCCAAAATGATAGTATATTACAATAACCAATCATAGCTGCCCAGACAGTATAACGTTTCTAGTGGATTTTAATTGAGAACTTATTAAGGATCATTTTCAATGAATTCAGAAGTAATTAAGTTAGTAAGACGACAAGGTCTGTGTTATCAAGATGAAATGTTATTTTATGAGGGTATGTCCCAATACTGGACTTGCTATACACTCGAAAGTATGGATTTTCCCTATCACAAGCGAAGCACAGTCTGGTGTGAATATGTCAATTGGGACAAGCCCTGGTACTAAACTGTGCAGCTCTGGTCTAGAGTTACTCCAAGACTAAGTTAACCTGAAAGTAACATGACCTGCTGTGAATAGGACACGAAGCAGCTATTTATGGTTTGAAATATTTTAAGTATGAACATAAATACAACAGGGACAGAGGAAATAGCCATCTGTCACATCATATAAAGGTCCAGAGTCAAGTGCCTAGTTCCATACGAATGAATAAGTCATTCAATATGCCAGTGTTATCCTTTGGGGGGAAAAGTAATTGCCTCAGATGACCAGATGAGGATTTTACTACACTAATAACAGATGCAGATATAATAACAGGTATTGATTTAATCCTAAATGTAAATAGATCGCCATGCTGCTTTTTGTCACATATAAGTATGAATGATGAATGTTTCACTTCATCCTGCCACCCACCTACTCCATGATCGTCCACTCCGGGGTTGTTGATCCAGTGCAAGGCCTGCTCCATTTTGCCCTCTAATGTAACAGCGGCCTTGGCAGGTCTCATGTTGGCCACAGCACGGTTGGTCTTTGCCTGCAAGTTCTGCAAAGCTGTGCCTATCTGTTTGGCCAGAGCTCTAGCCTCAGGAGTATCTCCTTTACCCCTGTGGCACAACAAAGTTCAAAAGAGCAGCATTTATTTGCAACAAATCTTTCAGATTTAAAACTTTGCATTTAGAGCTGTGTTACACAAAAGTTTTCCAAAATGTCATAAAATAGAGGCCCTTCTAACTAAAAAATCTTACTAACTTCTTCATAATAAAATGTTTCAGAATATTGTGAAAGCACTAAGAGTCACATCAGGCACATTATCTTGGTTACATAACCTTTCCTAACAGTGAGCATGATACTGTTTATCATGTTCACTTTTTTCATCGTGTGCTGATCAAAGTCACAACATTACCTAAACATCAAGCTGAAAACCCTCTGTTCTTTGAAAGCGGGAAGAACACTTTGAATGTTCCTGTAAATGAAAGGACTCTATCTATGTGTACTATAGATTTCGAATTACATTTTACGAAGTTCAACCAGTCTAGCAGTGAGTCCTGCGACCTCGTTGATGGAGCGCAGGATGTCGTCTCTCTCTTTAGGGTCTTCACACAGGTCAGCGATGCGTTTGGCCTCCACCAGAAGAGCACGGATATTCTCTTCCCCCTCCGGACCACCGTTAGGATCAGCCAACCAGCTCTGAACCATTCACACAACAAGTTCAGTTACAGTGTATTAGTAACAATCCTTTCATACCTACATTTGTACTATGTTCATTTATTTAACATTGTATACTTATTTTAAATGTAAAACAGGTGTGTGTTCACGGTGTGTGTGGTTGATCACTTCTCACTGCTGTGTGTGTGCA
>JAUMHI010000011.1:989959-1041308 GCA_032359435.1 Enteromius unitaeniatus
AATCCATAGCAATTGTCTATTTAATATAAAGTGTAACACTTTATTTACCAAAAAGTGCTGTTAGTCCTGTTACACATGTGTACTTTCATTACCAAAAAGTGTTGTTACCAATGTCCTGTTACACATTTGTACTTACACACATGCTATGTATATTTTATTTCAGTTTTACTTAAAAAAAAACACTTTTAACAATCTTAGCTTTAGTTTACAATAACAGAATGATGTAATAACAGATACATGACTTAATACATTTAATACAGATACATTTAATTACAGAAAATAGTAATTTGGTTTGTTGAGAACAACAGTTTAAGGTTCAAGGTGACCTGAGCTGTTCTTTGTTAGTCTTATTTTACAGTACTTACTGTAAGTAGATGCACCGAATTTTATTATGCTTGACAAATCTAATATATATAATATATATGAAAAAGAAACAAGTTTATCCTTTTGGGGGAATTAAATAAAATGTTCTTGGCGTTCTTTATCTTTGAATTATATGCCTTTGTCTACTTTGACTGTCCCTGAATATTCAAGAAATGAATGTTGGCAGAGAGAAGAAAAGATATTAATTAAGAGTAGATTCTGCATTGACTCAGACTTGTACATAAGACAAAAGGTTAAGTAAATGCCAGGGCTGCTATGTCACCTCAAACAATGAGTATTAGCTTTGGAATCATTAATGTCTGCTGAGAAAACACAGTCAAATTGGAGTCTTGATTGCCAGAAAATGTGAGGCCAGGGCTGTTTCATTTCAATCTATAGTTAAATTAGCCTCCGACAGCGGGTTGAAAACACACAATTAACTGAGCTAGGTGGGGCGTAGGGGAACAGCACCTCTAATGCACCGCTAGATTGAGATTGAGCCGGGCTTCCAAATAAGAAACATCTCATCGGCTTTACAAATCAAAGAAGGGGCTCCCAGGCTCCTAGCCATCTAACCCCACTGAAAACTGTCAGTATAAACTCATTGCGAGGGGCTGACTCTCTTAGGACCTTTGATGGAGATGAATTTTGGTCAAAACATAGGCATTTTTGCGCATTTTTACAACTAATTGAATGGCCAAATGGCATCGCGTTACTAAAACGAGGCCACGCTGTCTCCACAAAACCGATGAACATGACAGAGAGTGAGATGGAACAAATAAACAAATGAGCAGGATGAAAATATATAAATAAATACTTGAGGTGCTCTGAAGATTTCCCTATTTAAACTGATAGAAATTGCAGAGGCATTTGAGCAGCGCCGAGATAGCGTTTCCAAGCATATGGCGTTTTAATTCCTGTTTGTCTCATCTGGGTAACTCTGGCCCAGCAAATCTCCGACTCCATCCAGGGAAATATCCGAAGACGCGAATGCTTAAGAACAAAGAGCTTCAATTTCCTCTGTAATGGGGGTTTCATTCACCATATTTTCCACAGAATTATGAAACTGAGAATTCGGCTCACTCAGTGATTTATTTGCGGTTATCATCTCTGACTGTCCCTTTTCTCTCCGCAATACGAAAATTAACAGACATTTTTAAACGTGCGTCTTTCCACAAAACTGCTCCATCAATAAAGTGCACAAATAACCCAACATTTTGCTCGTGACACCAAACACGAGGCCGTCCTCAACAAGCGGCATGTTCATTTTTAATCATGAGTCGCCTTTGTGGCTGTTGACAGCTAGTGAAGTATGACTAATAAGAGCGGTGTTGTTGCTTCCCCGCTGAGGTGGAATGGTCTCTTCAGACACAGAGCCCTGTAGATCATAATAAATTTCAATGCGGGATGGCTAATAATCTCACTGTTTCACTTTGGTGGCAATCACAGCTACTACAACGCGTCATGATTCACCAATTAAGAGGCCATATTTCTTCAGGCTGCCAGTGCAAATGGACAGCAAGTGTTGGTGAAGTCAATGGATGCTAAGCTGGCTCACTTACGGTAGCATTTAGCTTTAGACAAACATAAATCCTGTGAGATTTATTTAGGTGTAACTACTGTATATAAATATATTAAACATACACACACCCATCTGAAGATGCTATGTTATCTTTGAGAAAATAGAATAATAATAAAATAGAATCTCTTTTTGTTTTTTGTTTTTAACCCAGGCTCATTGCAAATGTTGTGCTAAACCATTATTACGTTTAAATTACATTTTGCCATCTAATGGCAACAGCCTTTAGTGTTTTTGTTTAGAATACTAAATTAAAATCTAAAAAATTAAACAAAAATAAAAAACAGGCCATTTTGTCAAAAAGATGCATTCATTCATTTATGTGTGTGCATGTGACAATAATCCCATCAATAAAGCAGATATTCAGTCAGAACAACATTGTTATTTTTTTACTATTATCACTACATTGTTTTGACGCTCTGACACACATATAGAGAGAATTGTGGCATTTTCAGGGCATATCTCCTGCCAGATGCCACCCCTCACGCTAACATGCTCCTCCGCTAAACACTGCAACACAATATGACACTAACCCTCTGCTACAGTTTAGAGGCCTACAGAGAAAGAAAGACAGAAAGCGACATGGAAAGAGGGAGAGAGGGATAGACTGGCAACGTGAGAGAAAAAGAGCCATCTATGCCGGCAGCGCACACACAGCACCAGCATCGATGCTAACAAACAGACACAAGCCTCACTTCCTGTAGCACATCCCTCAGCGCGCCATTGAACGAAATAACTGTGCTAGTTATCTTGAGGGAAAACTCACTACTGTTTAACAGCCTAGGACAACAAACAAAAGTAAGTCTATTGTTTATTCTGTCCAAGCTCACATTACATCACAGCTTCGATTACAGTATTTTGGTTATTACTGCCAGCGATGTCTCCCTCTAATGTGACAGCTGTTCCCAGTTTTACTTTAAATGTTTGTAGGTTAAATACTGTGTTTTGGATAATGAGAACAATAGGAGAGAGGAAAGCCCCTGGGGCCCCTGTATTCTGCAGGGCAGTCTCAGGGTCTGGCCTGGAAAATCAAGCTGCGGGAACAAGAGATACAAGGAATGGGAATCAAAATAAATAAATAATGGAGAAAAATTGGACAGAGAATCGTCGACCCTTGCTCCCCTAGGATCATGTGCGCCTCTGATCTGCCTAGTATTTCAAGAAAAAGCAAGGTCTTGAACCCCAATCCTTAGACACATAACAAAGCACACTTTTGCAGCTGCCATGCACAACTACTGTATGAGCTCGGAGGCCTGAGTGAGTCCCAAGACAATGCCCTCTCTATCAGCCCCAGGACAAATATCTAGACAGCAATATTTTCTGCTTCAACGGCTGCACTGCATGTAGCTGTGAGTGTGAGAACAGAGGGAGAAAGTGAGAAAGAGTGTGCCAAATGATTCTTTTAATAACTCATACGCACCTAAACAAACGTCAAAAGCACATGGGCACAACCCATTGAGCATTCCTGTAGAGATGGACATCCACATTTAGCCTGTCACATGGCTATGTGAATTCTGTGAAAACAGGGACTTTTATTTCACGCATTTTACAAATGTGTATACCTTGTTGTCAGTGATTATTATGTTTAATAAAAAAAGAAAATAGCAATAAAAGTAGACATAGCAAATGTCTCTAACCACTAGACTGTTTTTATCTAACCCTTTCAACTATTGTATATTTAATAATTGAAAGTTCAACAATTCAGCAATCAATCAATTAATTGTAATTGCATTAAAAGCATTACTTACGTAATTACACAAAAATACATAACATATAGGTTACACCTTATTTTAAGGTGTCCTTGTTACAAGTGTAATTATACAGTACATTTAAGTATTGATTAATATAAATTAACTACATGGGTTACTTTATGGTTAGGATCAGCATTAGGCATTGGTTTGGGGTTGCATGTAATTATGCATTATTAAGTGTTATTATAATAGTAAGTACATGTAACAGTGACACTGTAATAAAGTGTTACCAAAATATTTAACTGCAAAATATATTACCCTGTCCTAAACAGCCTTCTTACCTCATAATAACCCTTCAGGAAGATGTGCAACATTACTTGTAACTCAAAATTTGTACTTTAGCATGGTCAGAAATATATAACTATAATATTAATAATAATAATAATAATATAATACAAATATAATTCTAAATATTTCTTAAATTCTGTTTTTGTATTTAAATAACACGTTACGTTGCAGTGCATTACCTTCCTTTCTTTGTTCCTTACTTTCTGCTACAAATAACTACATACCAAAATTAGTTTCTAAAATACTAAACAACTGCATTTCATAATGTATTTTGGCGTAACCCAAATGTTGGTAACAGGGTTGCAAAAAATGCAAAGGCATAACATGGTAAAACAGAACAATAATGCTCATACTGTACTATTAATGTGTAACTAAACGGTCATACTGAACCATTCTGAGATTAACCTAAGATCCAGCTTAATGAAACTATGGAAATTATTCCACAGAACCTTTAATGATATGCCACACTATGCCACATGTCCAGAATCTTTTTACAGATGCTAGAAATATGTACAGATAATGCAAATATGACAAAATACATACAAAACAAAATGTTAAGATTTCATTTAATAACCACTTTTCTAACTACCAGAATCAAAAAGATATTCAGACGACTTTGCAGTGCAAGAATATCATTGATTAAATATATACAAGCCCCTTTAGAAGTGAGCTCATTTCAAAGCTAAACGTCTCTAATGTCCAGGGAAAGCTACATCGCAGGCTGCAGTAGGATGTAGGCCAAACTCTGACTGTGTGTTAATGAGAACACAGGTCTAAGGGCTCGAGAGCTGGCATAGAGGCGTAGGCCCTTGACGAGATCCCACCTTGCCCAGTGTCGGCCCTTGGCTCTGCACTAACTAACTATCCATCACTGGCACACAAGCCTGCAGTGCTGCTCTGTAAAAGGGAGGGAGAACGGACTTCCTGTTGGCAGGTCAGCTCCGCAATTACACAGATCCAAAGGTATGAGAGGACAAAGCCCTGCTGCAGGCCTCACCCTGACCGTCTGACCCCATCAACCTCAAAACCAACCACAGACGCAGAACTTGCACATTTATTTACACCGAGCTCTGAAGTGTAAACAAAAACTCCAACGTCATTAATAACACACAGAACTTGAGATAAATGAGCGCGCTTTCAATTTAACCACGAGCGTTGTTCTTCAGCGTAGTTTTTAATTGAGTTTCCCCTAAATTTCTTTAACAGCCGCTCGGTAGACGGTTCCCTCGGGGGGAAACAGGCGATACCTCAGATGCATGAATTGTTTTGATATACTAGGATGCGAAACATCAGTCAGATGGTGTGTGTTTTTGTGTGTAACCTCCACTTGAAACGGTGCGGCTTGCGCATAGCTGTGGGCTCGAGTACGGAGCAGAGCTATGAGGAGACCATATGGCAGAAGACACAAGAGTCTCCAGTCAGCATTCCCCTCCGCTGCAGCCCTCTACCATCGGAGCATGGATCCACATCAGTGATCTCACTTTCTCCCTCTCACTTGCTCGCTCAGACACTCTGCTAATTGCATCCTGTGTTTGTCAATCAAAATCTATTTTCCTTTCCTTTTTTCCTTTGCCTTTTACCACCTTCTATTAATTCCCCTGTTGCTCAAAAGCTCTTTGTCACTCTTGGCGCGTGTGATGAGGGCTGGTTTGTTGAAATGAATTCCATTTGAATGGAATTGGTTCGCAAACGTTGGCCGAGCAGCGTCGAACCCTTTGGAATTCCACACGAGGCTCTGTGGAAACGTGAGGGCTTCTGTTGTCACCCAAACCACACATTTCATTTGTTTGAGCAAATCACAAAGGAAAAACTGAACTTGGCTTTGGAGCAGGGTCGTGTTAAAGTCGCATTCCCACTCAGAGCTATTCAAGAAAGTCAAAACAAATTAGCGAATAATTTATAGAGATGACAGAGTTTTTAGAAATAAAACTACTCCCTGATGGACGGGCCTCAATTGTGGTGGATTTCTCATTGTCTTTTTAACTTTATAAGAAGCACACATTATGTATTGGCATGGCGCTTTCTTGTGGGATGGACAACAAATGACAAATAAAAATAATTTACTTTTATAAAGTAGATATTTTTCTGGCAGATTATTTTGTGAAGTGAAGAAAAGAGTGCTTCAAATGTCTGTAAAACAGTAATATTATCAAATGTATTAGATTGTAATCATTAATGTGTTTAACTTAAGTATTTAATAATTCAAAAACACTGTAATAAAACTAACTGCATTAATCAACACAAACTTTTACAGTTACAGTAACTATAGCTGCCTATTAGGATGCATATAATTAACTTTAATTATAAAGCCCATATTCTACAACCCCAATACCTAAACTAATAACTACCTCACTAACTATTAATAAGCAGCAAATGAGGAGTTTATTGAGGCAAAAGTCATAGTTACTGGTTTGATGAATAGCGAAAATTGTGACCAGATTTTTAAGGTGTAGTATTGATTTACATTATAGTTAACTGACACAGACATTAACATGTTTATTAGTTAACATTATCAATGGTTAATTAATGATTTTAAAATATATCACTTATTGTGAGCTCATTGTAAAATGTTACCAAAACTTCTTACTGACTACCAACTTTCGAATGGTATTGTTTTATTCATGCCTACATTCTTGAAATGATTACTTTGACATACGGATCTCAAAGGCAAAATACAAATGCAAAAACAAATGCTTTGTGTGACCTATAAAAACCAGGAGTTGAGTAAATTACCAGAGAATAGCATCTCTCTAAACACTGCGCACACCAAAACTAGCACCCCGGTAATGGGAATAAATCAATTTTGGCATCTTCAGAAGCACCACTTGAAGAACGGCACTAGAAATCCTGTGTGTGGATCCTTATCTGGAAAGGTCAGAATGTAATACTCCCTCACTCCAGGAAAGAGCTCACCGAGCACGTGCTTTAATTACTGCCCATAGGACGTGGATTAAGAGACTAAACGAAAATGTCATAAAAACGACAAAGAGAAATCTGTGTTATCACTGCTTTAACTGATCTTATCATTGTGCTGTAATCACAATCGCTTCCATTGTTCAGGGTTGTGCATCAGGCCCCTACTATCCAGAGGTAGTGCCGGTCTTCAAATATCAGCACATTTGACAGTGCTGTGGCCTTCTGTTGTTCAACGTTGATATGAGCAGTTAATCATTTCCATTATGCCATTGTTTCTGTACATTAAATGGTGATCAGGTCAAATTCCTCAATTGCTCCCTGAAAATAAACTTAATCAGTAATTACTTAGAAATAAAAGTGCATTTAAAAAAAAAAATTATTAACACACATAGGGACGGTTTCCCGGATAGGGATTAGATTAAGCCAGGACTAGACCTTTGCTAATTTAGGACATTTAAGAATTTTTAGAAACATGTCTTATAAAAATGCATTATCTACGAGCATTTTAAGACCAAACAATGACAATAATGTATTTTAAGATATCTCAGTGCAAGCTTTTTCAAACTACATTTATTTTAATCTAGAACTAGTCTTAAGCCCTGTTCGGGAAACTGCCCCATATCGGACCAGATTTGACCATATTTCCAGTGTTGAGGGTAACGCATTACATTTAAAAGGAACTTTCCTCAACACTTCACATTTCCCACATGGTCACCAAGGCTCAGCATGTTACAAAAACATGTACTACAGCTACTTTATCTAGCATAAGTAAGTTCCTTAGTTATTTCTTTCCTCAGTTAGGCCAATTTGATTTCACAGATTTTGGTTATCCATTTCACAAAACTGAATCTAACTCTGGCTGAATCATAAAGGCCAGTTAGTCCCAGGTCAATGACGATTTGTCTGGTGATGGTAAATTTGAACAAAGACCCTAACTTTTCTAGAGAGGTCACGGTTCCAGTGCTCTGTGAGGCAAGCGCCAGAGATCAGACAGACGTTTCTCCTCCCTTCTGCTGAGAATAGGGCTGGTAATATGCGCTGGCAGCCTCTGTCAGCTCAGCCTGCACACCTCTCACAAATTAGGACCTATTTATCCAGAGCACCCTGCACTCAATGGAAATGATTACCAAGACAGTCAAACCCTATTTACACAGTACGTCTTCATCAAAGCAGAAAAAAAAGGAAATGACATATTCTATTTCAAGGACTGTATCTAAACGAGGAGGTAGAAAAGTGGAGCTGAATGCGTGTTACGTGTTAGTTTTACAAACAAATACAAAAGACCAAACGTGTGCGATATGCCGAAATGCATGTGTAGTTAACTGGCTCTCTTAACATACAAATTTATGTAACTGTGTGGATGTGATGGCATGCGTAAAAAGAGAATTGCGTTATTGTTAAAAGAACTTCAAGGGCTTTTATTTCCTTGTTTATTCTTTTTCTAAATGAGATCAAAAGAAGAGTTGAAATCATTTAAAAACTTAAACCTCAACTGGGAAATAAAAGAAAAATAGAAACAGGAAAACAATAATAATGAAATGAATAGATAAGTCAACAAACGAATAAACAAATAAAAGTACAAACAATTGGAGACCTGAAAGACCCTGAGAGAATTTTCCCCTCGAGTTGATTTCTTTTTAGTTCTTTCTTTCTTTTAACTCCAGAGGGCAGGCGTATAGAAGCTCTCCAGATCCGCTGGCCCAGTGTGACTTGGATCTAATTAGTTGAAAGGAATGAATAATTATCTACTTTCTATTACACTCTGTTTGCATGTGATACCAATCAGTAAGATGTTTTTTATCATTGTGACCTTGTCTTGCATATCTTAGAAATACAGTATATACACAAAGTTGGAAGCAAAGGGCAGTCAGTCACTGACCTTGACCTATAGTCAAATGTTATCAGAAAATGTCAATGTCAGATACACTGAGGAGTTTAAGAGGACATCTAGAGAGTCCAAATCTTTCTCTGGATCGGTTTACTACAGTGTTGCAGATCAAAATAATAGTTTGAGTTTAATTGGGTAAAACAGAAAAAAAAAAAAAAACTCAACAGATTGATAGAAAAATGTGAATAGAAAAAAGTCATATTTAAAATACTTTTTTTTTTCTTTAATAATACAAAAAAACAGCAAACAAAACATTTTTTACAGCAAACATTTTTTTCTCTTGATATTACCTGAACAAATTTTACACTCAAATGTAAACTGTCTCATTGATGTCCAAGGTAAAATCTGCTTTTTGCCAAAAAGAACCATACAAACGTAAGTCAAAAATCCAGAAAGAAAGAAAGAAAGGAAAAAAACAGGAAAGAAAGAAAGAACATTCAGCTGAAGGGTTTTGTTGGGAAAAAGATTACAGGCTGAAGCAGAGAACATTTTAGGTCAATAAGGAATCAATACTGGTGGGTGAATCTACACAGAGGAGATGAAAGCCAGCGTAGAGGGCCCTGGCCTGGGTCATTGTTCACTGGATTAGGCCGTAGAGGAGAAAAGATGTTCAGGTTATTCTACAGTGCTTCATGGCAAACCTTACAAGAAGTTATTCTTGCAGAAAGGTAGCTGTGATGTAACTAGTGATACACTTTGGACTACTGATGCACTGTACTCTTTTAAATACTTGTTGAACTGAGTTTACATTTTTATATTTTACATACAATTCATTCTACATTAATATTTAAATGTGAAATTATCTTTGTAATAGTATATATATATATATATATAAATATATAAATATAATATAAAGAAAACTAATATACTGAAAATCATTTAAGATTTTTTAAGCAGTGGCTGGTTTTTTCCACACATACCGCTTAGAATTAAGGCAAAAAGTTCTATTTGGTTCTATCTATTCTGGTCTCATCAGACTAGAGAATCTTATTTCTCACCATCTTGGAGTCCTTCAGGTGGTTTTAGCAAACTCCATGCAGGCTTTCATGTTTCTTGCACTGAGGATAGGCTTACGTCGGGCCACTCTGCCATAAAGTCCGACTGGTGGAGGGCTGCAGTGATGGTTGACTTTCTACAACTTTCTCCCATCTCCCGACTACATCTCTTGAGCTCAGCCACAGTGATCTTTGGGATCTTCTTTACCTCTCTCACAAAGGCTCTTCTCTCCCGATAGCTCAGTTTGGCCAGACGGCCAGCTCTTGGAAGGGTTCTGGTCGTCCTAAACGTCTTCCATTTAAGAATAATGTGGGCCACTGTGCTCTTAGGAACCAGCTTTGTGCAGCAGAATTTTTTTTGTAACCATGGCCAGATCTGTGCCTTGCCACAATTCTGTCTTTGAGCTCTTCAGGCTGTTCCTTTGACCTCATGATTCTCGTTTGCTCTGACATGCATTGTGAGCTGTAAGGTCTTATGTAGACAGGTGTGTGGCTTTCCTAATCAAATCCATTCAATATAAATCAAACACAGCTGGACTCAAATGAAGGTGTAAAACTATCTCAAGGATGATCAGAAGAAATAGACAACACTTGAGTTAAGTATATGAGTGTCACAGCAAAGGGTCTGAATACTTAGGAGCATGATTTTAAATGATTTTAGCAAATGGCTGCAATATAAAAAAGAGTGTAAAATTTAAGGGGTTCTGAATACTTTCCGTGCCTACTGTATATATATATATATATATATATATATTAAAAAAAAGGGAAGGAGGCATGCGTTCTGGCTGAATATAAATTTTTGAGTGAACTATACCTTTAACTTATGTTCAACTGATGTAACTTTTAATCATTGAATGCATTAGATTAACATCAAGATTAATAAATTCTAGAAATAAAGTGTTAATTCAAGTTAATACATTTAAACCTTACTGTAAATGTTACCTGTCTTGTTCTCTTTATACTGTATGTATATATAAGAATAATATAAACAAATTATATATATATGCTTTATAGCAAGTGTTTCTGAACACCTGACATAAACAATAAGGATACTGCATATATATATATATATATATATATATTAGAAATGCTAAATGCTGCTATAAAATAACTCTTACTTAAACAGAAGCTTAAAAAACAATTACCTGGCCACTGTCTGCATGGAGGCACTGATGCCATTTACTGTTTCGGTTTAGATTCCTCTGCTTAGCAATCACTCAATCAGACTTTCAGGGATTCCCTGATTCCTGGGTGTTTTCTCTCTCTTTATCGGCTATTCATAATGGGCTGCTATCGATCTGACCCTCTCCTCCCCTGCTGTAATTGCTTTGGCGATTGGTTTAATTTCACAGTCAGTCTGAGCCTAAGTTGATGAGAATGCATTTATTATCTTTTCCAATCTGGGAAAAATAGCAGAGCTAAAAGAGAGAAATTGCTCATTCAAATTGCAAAAAAAAAAAAAAAAGTACTGTATGTTGTAGTACCTCATGCGAGACACTTCTTTTATGCATAGGGGGTGGGGGTGAAAGAAATTGACCAATTAAGCAAATACGGATATCAATTAGGTGGTATAATTGAGATTTTTGATATATTAAACATGTGTCCCTGGGTGCGTGTGTAATGAGCTCCAGTGTGAGGTATGGGAGTTGATCATATTAGAGCGCTCCACCAGTTTCTCTCTGCGGTACACAAATAAGTGCCATTCACACACACACACACACACACAGTGCTGCTGTATCTGATAAGGTGAAACAAAAATGTCCAGGCCTGCACGGCGAGGACAGGCACTGTTGACAGGGTGCACTTTTATCTTGAGCTAGACCATCACCCTGCTCTGTATACAAGGCTCCTGTGACAGTTCAGCCATGGAAACAACAGAATGTTTCCTGTGTTGGCAAACGGCAGCTCTAAGCTACAGCACAAACAGTCACAACAGATCTACAATTGTGTAAGGACTATTGAGCAATTATTAATAAATAAATAAATATTAAAAATGTCTTTACTGTACACATACAGTATATCAGTGGCATATTTACAGTTTAAGCCCATCTGCCACCTGTTGTAATTTCTCACATTTTTGAACAGATTAACATAAATAACCTCAATTAAATGTATTGTTTCTGTAGCCATTTTTTTTTTTTTTACATTTTATTGTACAGTAAAGACTATTAAAACACATTTAAACAAGTTTTATCTCCATTTAAACAATAATCAATTTGTACATGACTATTATTTATTATTGTTATTATTATTGTTATTATTTAGCTTATTACTGCAGGTGTTAACTTCTGAATATTTATTAGGATAAATTAAATAAATCATATGTAATGATGTACAATTAGGTTACAAATTTGTAATAAATGTTAAGTATTAATACAAAAACAAATGGTGTTAAAAATATACATTTGTTCCTAGTTAATCTATAATTATCCTACATTATTAAAAAAAAAACAAAAAAAACCATATATATATATATATATATAAAATTACAAGCAAATTTTGTAGACTGAAACACTAAGGGGCAGTTTCTTGAACAGGGTTTAAGACTAGTCCTAGATAAAATAAATGTTAAGAGCTGTCTAAACTGGAAAAAGCTTGCAGTGAGATATCTTAAAATACATTATTGCCATTGCTCTTAAAATGCTCGCAGATAATGCATTTTTGTAAGACATGTTTCTAAAAATTCTTAAATGTCCGAAATTGGCAAAGGTCTAGTCCTGGCTTAATCTAATTCCTAACCGGGAAAGCGGCCCTAAGTGTGTAAAAAAAAAAAGTTGTTGTTAATTTTATGTTAATCAATTGTACTGTTGTCACGGCAACCAGGTACATTACAAGCTGATTTAAATGTTTTAGTATGAAAGTATTAATGACAAAGAAACAGCTTAATTTCTTCATGTCATTCCCTATTAAGAAGATCCGACCTGACAGGCAGCTGGTGAAAGGTTAAGAATATAAGTAGTACATAATGAGTAATGTCCACAACAATGCGGTTGCCAGCACAATGCTACAGCTGTCTCTCTTTCTCTGAATTGTGATATGTTTAGAACTATTGTTACATGTGCTTCATTAATGATCCTCTAACGGATCTCTCTTCATGGTAATTAAGCAAGCTGTTTGTGCAAATCCGTGCCCCATACACACATGTTATAACCCCACTCCCACATAGATGAACCAGCATACACGGTTTACACACACATACAGACACACTTGGAACCATATAAAACTGCATTTGAGCTCTGGATGGTGTTAGTTGTTTGCAGTGGGAGGACATTGAGGTAAGAGGTTCTGAAAAGAAGAAAAAGGTCAGGCTTTAAATGAAACAAACTCTCGACTTTAGGCTCAGACACGATCCCAACATCCCAAGAAACCAGCATGAGGATTCAATCCAAAAACACATGACCATGTTGTATAATATTCAGATTTACAGGAGTAAAAAAAAAAAAAAACAAAGCAAAAAAAACACTTTTCTAATCAGTGTTTTTGCATGGCTTTCCAGGAAAAGAAAAGAAAAAAACATCTAAATATCCCTAAAACAGGATTATTTTAGAAATAAATGGTAAATGGTTCAAGCATAAATCTAACAAGCTGCACCTATAGTCAACTTTGGTTGAATTCGCCATATGAATATTTCAACAGATAATATCTGTTGAGTTAAGTGCAATGTATGCAGCAAGAATAGTAATAATAGCAAATAGCATAATAATAATAATAATGAAAGAACAAGTGCAAAATAAAATAAATAAAAATGCTGAATAAGCTAATTATTTTTTTTAAATCAATATATTGATTATTTTAAGCTAATTATTTTTTTAATGCATCTACAAAATTATCTAGGCTGAAAAGTGATATGGTTGCTTAGTGATATGGCATTGCAGTTATCAAAGACATACAAATAAGATATGGAGAGAGAGAGAGAGAGAGAGAGAGAGAGAGAGACGGAGTTGAACTCTGCTGTGTTTAGGTCAACGCTTCATGTGACAAGTGGGAGAGTTTGTCAGCTAATGCAGTGAGCTGCTGGACAGCACCATGACTCCACAGTACATCTTGGCATTCATAAACATGTCTCACTCTTGAATACACACACACAGAGCTGCTGAGCACTGGCTAAAACACCAATTCCTGAAACACTGGCGAGACGGCCTTAAAACGGACATCTCTGCTGTCCCTACACATGATGGATAGCCATGATAATGTTACTGGGACCAACAGCAATAAAAGTGACTCTGTCCAGGCATAAAGTACACAAATCAATCAAACTCAAGGTAATATAATTTATTACCCACCAAAACGAGAAATATGCTGAAAGACAAACACACGCAGCAATTCCCCCATGTTCTGTGATACCCATTACTGACGAAGAGGCAGCGGCGGGGATTTCTATTGGCCGGTTCGCACAGCACTGGGCAGCGCGTCTTGGGAACAGGATGAGTTGTGATCCAGGCCTGTTCCACTCGCTGAGGCCCTGCAAAACAGACCAGCGCCACTGACAGCCATCCAGACTTTAACCCACCAATTAACATTTGGAAAGGATTAATCAGCTCCCATTTGGAGCCCAGTTTTAATGAGACTGAGTATGCTTTCAGCCAGATGTCCTCCTCTGTAGGTATCTATGAGAGCCTGTTGGTTTAATTAATTATTGATGTCTTAATGCCTCCTGCTTTGTGAGTCTCAGTCACTGGTGAGCCATGTGTCTCCAGCCTAAGCTAAGCCAGCAGTAACTAGGGTTTTTTATATTTATGTGTGTGTGAGAGAGAGAAAGAAAGGGAGGAATGAGCTAAGTGGGGGGAAACATGAGAGTACGACATGCGCTTGCCACTGGAATGCACTGGATTGGCCTCTTCTTTGCTTGCACTGTTCCAAATAAACATTCACGCTACCTGACCTCCACTCATGCACTTTAATTTGAGGTGATTGCATGTCCACTTACATAAATTATACACTGCCCAGTATGCATTATTGATGCAGCAGAATCCAAAAGACATGCTGGATTATTCGACTGAAGGCACAATATCAAAAACAGAAAAATCGGTCCATTTCAGGTGAGCAGCTACGTCCTGAGGCGGCCTGGTATTACAGGTGTACTGTGGTGTTTTGTATTTAAACAGACATACAGTACCTGTATCTTATTATATTGTCTCACATCCACTTCTTTCTTCTCCTCATCTTTTGTCTTCTGCTTTTTTTGCTATTCTTCTCATCCTTCTTCCTCTTCTTGTCTCCTCTCAACTCCTTTCTGCATCTTTCATCTCTTTTTGTCTCTTCTCTTTTCCTCTCATAATCCCGCATTTCATAACATCATGTGACACCTCAATAACGGGGTAGTTCTCTCTATGATGGACCAGGCAGTTCACCTCAGAAGAACTAGGCACTTTACGGGAGGCAGTGCCAGGTGCTGAGTTAAGTAAAGGAGTCAATCTTTTTGTGCAGTTTGAGAAGTGGAAATGATGCGCCTCACATTCTAATAAAATAGTTTCTAAACTAAATAGTTTCAGTCACTGGAAACAACACTCTCTTACTTGGTTGAAGAAACTATAGTGAGAACTGTCCTTTTGCTCCAGGTTCTTGATCCTTTCAGTCAAGGTGGGAGGCTCGCCATCAATTACAAGAAACTCTGTAAAAAAAAAAAAAAAAAAAAACTCAGCCTTGTCCTTGTTCTCATCTGTTTTCACAGGTACACGAAATGAAAATGGCGTCAGCAAACCGCAGTGAATATACCGCCTGACGCAATCACACACTCAAGTTTTGTGGTGCAGGATAACACAACAAGCTGAATCATCCAAAGTCTTGTGCTTACGAGCTGTTTTCCTCGGTTAATTCGAAGCTTGAATGAAATAGATTTTTTTTTCATATGAATGGCCATTATATACTTAATTCAAACTATGTTGTATATAATAATCTTTCTTTGCCTTTCCGTCTCACTTATTCTCATGACCTCATATCTCATCTCATACCTCCAGAAGGCTGCATTATTTTGCATCTTTGTTTCTCTCTGGTATCTTCTCTTCTCTCCTCTAGTCTTCACACACCTGGTCTCATTTTTTTCTCCTTTTGTCTCCTTCTCATAGCCTCTCGTCCAATGTCTTCTCATCTCGTCTTTCACCTCCCCATATTTTTTTCTATTCTCATCTCCTTCTTTCCCTCTCCTCATCTTGTATAAACTTTTCTCTCTCTCTCTCATCCCACCCTTCTATTTTCCTGTCTCCTCCCGTTTCATCTCCCATAGCCTCTTCTCTCTTCTAGTCTCCTTTTCTTTCCTTCTTTCTCATACTCCCTTATTTTTTTCCCCCATTTTATCCTCATATCCCCTGGTCTTTTTTTCTTTTCCTCTATTCTCTTAATGTCACATTAACATTAGTTTCCTCTCTTCTTCATTATTTTCCTGTCCTTACAGTACTTCTAATTTCATTCTCTTTCCCTTTCCTCCCTTTTCTTTATCCAGTCATTTCTAAGCTGACTACGCTCAACACACAAATTCCCATGCGCAATCACACACACACATTCAAAGTGTCTATGTGTTTAAGTGGCGTACGCTTGCAAAGGTGGGGGGATGAAAAACGATGCCACGCAACAGAAGCGTTTCCGTGTTCGCCAGTTCCTGCGCATGTGTTTAATCACACTTAATAATGTATCTACAGCACCGGCACCTACTCAGATAAATGGGAACACATGCTGAGGTGCAAGAGATATTTATCAGAACGACGGCAAAAACGCAAACTCAAGCACTTCCCTCTCCCCTGCCCTGCTATTTGGGAAGAATAAAACTCTAAGCAGCGGGTCAAATGGTCAGCTGGAGGTACTAAATGATTGAGTTGTATTGCCATAAAGCAGAGCCCTGCTCCTCTCCTCCTTCATCCTTTTTGCAGAAGCCTTCCAGTTAATCCCTAGCGAACACTCTGCATTTTTCATTAGATGAGATGGAAGTTGACTCCAGGCCAGAAACAGTGGGGATATACTGGAACAATATTTTGACAAGCCAGAGTCGTAGAACTGGAGTGTGTGTGTATGTGTATGTGTTTGCACGTGTGTTTTTTGGGACCGTGTCTGGCGTGTGTGAGACGGAAAAGAGAGGTGGCATTCTTCAGAGTTTTTATCTACTTCTATTGTCACACTGGCTTGGGCATATTGTGAGCGGTTCAAAATACACAGCCGTTTTTATTTATTTATTTATGCATTTATTCGGCAGTGTGTCAGCCATAAAGTTCAAACCAGTATGTAAAGTGTCACAGCGTGATATTTTAGCAAGAGCCGTAAGTTTTTGGACACTGGAGAAGGTCGGAGCGCCAACGCCAGAGATGGAAAAAAAAACAACACGGCATGTCAAGCCTCACACGGATGACTTAACTCCTAAATATAGAACGGGAGCTCCATTCATGTAATGTTATTACAGTGCTAATGCGCACAATTGTGGATTTGGTGCAGGAAGCCATATAGCCGCCTGAGCTCCTGAATATGTATGTGCTGGAAAAAGAAAGGAGCATCAACTGAGACACTCTGGATTTGATGTTCAATAAAAGAATAAGCCTTTGACATGAAATATGAGTGGAGCTAGCCTCAATATAAAAGAATGAGGAAGAGAGTTAGAAGTGTGGAGAATTCTCTCAGATGTGCAGTGTGGACTGAATTATGAGAGGGATAGAGCACATGTGTGTGTGTTCATGTCATAATAAAGCATCTTATACCTATGACACTCCAGAGGTATAAAAATTGGAAAAATGAAAGCAAGAGGAAGCAGGATAAAGAACAACATCATGAACACGATAAAGCTTCCTGCCCATCAGCACTTGGCTATTAAACCAAACAAAATAATACAAATTGAATGTCACACTCAAAGCTGTCATAAAATGTCAATACATGTGATTAATAAACCATAGAACCTATGGGAAGTACTTTGTATTTTTATTATCATCAGTAATAGCAGCAGTAGTAACAGTAATTGTGATAATAGTAATAATAATAATAATTATTATTATTAATAATATTTATTTAATATTTCTACTTCCACTAATACATTTTACAGTCATGTTTTTTGGTGTGCTACTTCAAAAAAGGAAAAATTAAATTATTAAATTTCATAAAATATTGAAGTAAAATGCTTTCTTAATTATTATTATTATTAGTAGCAGTAGTATAACTATATTACTACTACTTCTATTTAATTTTACTATGGTTTTTCCAATACAAAGTCAAATTTCTAAAATATGGTCTAAAAAGCATATAAAATATGATATATATTTCTCTCCATATCAGTCTCTAATGGTGTGTAACTGTAATGTTCCAAACAAAGACATTCTCTGTAAAAACAGTTAAAGCTTATTGTCCTTTTACAATCATTACTGGATCTGGAGTGTCGACAAAAGACTATTATGTGATTTAATGAAATGTCTTAGGACCTGACCTCTTAATGAAACATCATAAACCTTAAAGGCCCCAGAGGGAAATGTGTAAGACAATGTGAGAATGAGAGTGAGAAGAAGACAGAATAGAACTCTGAAAGCAATCACATGTTTCCTAGACCCACATACTACAAAACTGAGTCCAGTCCAGCTGGAATGGGAGCAGCGGTAAGTGGAGGAAGTGACATGCAGCTAGGATCTGATGCTCTACAGACCTGCCCAAGACACAAAGCACTCTACATGCTTTGGTAGGGGAAAGTTTCACATTAAGTATGTTTTCCGTTGGAATTAAGGCTTGGGCTTGATCCCTTCTGACATTGTAATTGTTATTTCAAATGCGGATTAATAAATCATAGCAGTCTAGTTAAGAATGAAAATAGGTCTCCTCCACCAGTGGAGCTTCAGAGCACTGCTGCATCTCACGAGAGGTTATTTACTCCAAACAGCCCTTAAAATTTGCACATAAAAATACATTAAACGAGAATAAAGCATGACATGAAGTGAAATTTACAGATTAAACGTGCAGTTGGGATCTAACAACAAGAGCGTCTCTTTTCACTCATCACTAATACAGTATGCAAATGGTTTACCCTTCTCCGCTCCAAGTTCAGGGCTGAAGAGAATTCAAAATTTATGCTGAATAATGTTAACTGGTCACATCCCGGGCCCTTGCCAGATCCTCCAGGGTTAGTTCTCTCCCGCGGTATGCGACGAGCACTTTAGCTATCACAGTGAATTAGTGTAAGACCTGTAATGCACCTTTAAGTATGTGAGCCCTTTTAAGGCACTTCGAGGTCATCTACTTGGCTAAATATAAAATACAACCTTTTGAACAATTATTTGTACTTGCCAGGCCAGTGGCTCAGATAGCACGCAAAGGATGGCATGCACTTTCCTGACCCTCTTCCTCTAATGGCCTGGGCTTGAGGAAGAAGGGAGAGAGAGGGAGGACAAAAAAGAACAGAACTGAGAAACCCTAAAGGCCCCTATGAGGAACAGGGAGCCACTTGTTATCCCAGCATGCACAGTGAGACACGCCAGTCGAAAATGCTTTCAGCATGTTTTAGGGAGGGCAGACTGGTAACATTCAAGCTAAACGTGCAGGTGCTGATGGGTGAGGTCAAATGAAGCTTAAATAGATGGAAGTAGTTTTGCCAACAGTTCAGGAATTGTGGGATGTGAAGCTAGTGATTAGCAATCAAAGAGGATCTTTCAGACCATTTCGGAATCATCTGGGTGGCACTTTATGGAAAAGGGTTGTAGGGTTGTGGCATCACAAAATGGTGAATAATAAGTTTATGAATATTAATTGGACATGCACTCATAACTGATGGTGTTTTAGTTCAAAATTATAAAGTAAACCAACTGTACAAGTATACAAATGTTAAACAAATTAAATGTAAAACTTACCAAGTTAAGAAGTAAACTAAAAAAAAAAGTAAAGTTACTAAGTAAACTAACCAATACAAATGCTTGAGAATGCATTTAATTATTATTAAATATCTTGTTTATTCACTATTATTTTTATTTTGACATTTTCAGAACATTTGCCACAATCTGTTGCTGGATTTTATGGATCAGTGTATAACAGCATGGATCATGAATATAGCAAATATCGTTAACACTATAATTGTATAGTAATATAGCAAATACTATACTATAACCATAATACAAATAACTGGTTTGTTTTTATTTTGGGCACTTCAAGCATAGTGTTATTTTTGTAGTTAAATGCACTTATTTATTAATATTTTGAATTAGTTCATTATTAGTTCATAATTTTAATTAATATAATGTAATTAATAATTAAAATTGTATTCATGATTTTGTCATTAATAGTAATAATAGTTTATTACTTTATAAAACTTGTAATAGCTTTAGTTAACAATTACATGCCTGATGCGAGTGTGTGTATAGTTAAAGAACAAACATGTCTGTCCTTTAGTCCACTGCAAGAGAAAAAAAGCATAAATGGTGGACTGATGGGTAAAGGAGCCACACCAGACCCCGCCTGGGCATAAAAGACCACTAATCTAGTGAGTCTCTCAGCCACTGGGCTCTTAACCTGGAAATGGACAGATGAAAGAGGAGGAGAGTGAAAGGGAAGAGTATGCGGGGGGTGGTGTTCTGCTGACCCCATTAGATGGGCCAGAGCAGTTCAGCCGGAGATATGACAGGACCAGAGAAGAAATGGAGTGAGAGGGGATGATGGGACAATATAAAAGAGTAGGAGTGAGAGTATGGAGTAGAAAGAGAAAGAAAAAGAAGCAAAGAGAGTCACAGACGAGAGAGGTCTGCTGAGATGGCAAAAAGGCACTGAAAAACAGCATAGAAGGAAAAACTAAGACCAGAATATGAGTGTGTGTGTGTGTGTGTATGTGTGTGTTTGAGGGAGCCATAAAAAGAAAGAGGGCCCCTCATGAAAGGACTAAAGTGGGCACATGCTTCACTCTGCTTACTGGAGCAGCACATCAGAGGTCAGGTTCAGATGCTCTTACTGGACTAGTCCATCCAGCGCATCTACTCTGGATGTGATCAACATTTCATGCAGTGGTGGCTAAAGGTGGTCTACGATGAAATAAAGTGAGCAGAAAAACAATATAACACACACACACACAAATATATATATATACATACATATAGTATATAAGGAGACCAAGGTAAGGCTGGAAAAGGAAAGAGTAAAGCAAAGCAGTGAGAACTGAGCAGATGCTTAGAGGGGGTGGAGGGAAGTATTGTGAGCAAGGTAGAAGGGTCTGTCCTGCTGTCCTGGTGGTCTCTGCACTCACGGCTGCCCCAGACAATAGCCGCTAATTGGCCTGGCTGTTGGTGGTCCAGCTGGAATTGCTGCCAGCCCATTGGATAGAGTGCCTCTGGTTACAGCACACTCATGCAGTGAGGTTCAGTACAGGGAAGTTTCATTTACACAGCCATGCCCACATACAACTAAATCAACTTTCCATGGTGTGAAATGAAGGTTGCCACTGTGCAGGTATCATGCATACTCCAGGAAACATGACAACTATCCACTGTCACACCTGATTCAGAGGTAGGATAGCTGTTTTTGCCACCTTACACAGGCCCCAGACTCATGCTGGTGATATTCACTTACTCATACATACATGGGTATAGACACACTGGCAAGGCAACCCCACAGGGGAGACATCTGTGTGTTTGCTGGAGCAGTTGCAGGGATTGTTAATTATGTATCAATGAGCCAAATGTACACCAGGATTTCTGAGCAACCAGCATCCTGTGGCCATTTTCAGAAATTTCAGCATGGAGACTGTGGAAGTGTTTAATGTACAGAACAGTTAAATATGCATCCTGCAATAAGATAAATGGCAGACACTGGTGTATTTTAGTGATGGTGCACTAAAATAGAGGGGGGAAATAAGGGAAGAAAGAAAAGAAAAGAAAGAGAAAGGGAATTACTGTACTTTAAAAAATGTCATGCCATACAATCCTGCAGAATATACATCAAATAATTCAGCTCTTAAAATTGTTGTTAAAATATTGTTACAGACTATATACAGTAAGGGTCAATAAGTATTTGATCACCCTGTGATTTTGCAAGTTCTCTTACTAAGAAATCATGGATGGGTCTACAATTTTCAGCATACAGTAGGTGCCTTTCCACTGTGAGAGATAGAATCTAAAAAGAAAAATCCAGAAACCACATTGTATAATTTTTTTAAACAATTTATTTGGGAATTATTGTGTCAAAGAAGTATTTGATCACTTGATTCAAAAAGGTACTGAAGTCTGTGTTAACAATTATAGAGGTCAAATGGTTCCTGTAGTTCTTCACCAGGTTTGCACACACTGCAGGAGGGATTTTGGCCCAGTCCTCCATACAGATCTTATCTAGATCTGTCAGGTTTCAGGGCTGTCACTGAGCAACATGATTGGATTTAGGTCTGGAGACTGGCTAGGCCACTCCAGAACCTTGATATTCATCCTGATGCTTCCAGCCCCATGCTTCACTGTAGGGATTGTATTATTGGGATGATATTCATCATTCTTCTTCCTCCAAACATGGTGAATGGAGTTAAGACCAAAAAGTTCTACTTTGGTCTCATCTGACCACAGGACTTTCTCCCATAACATCTTTGGATCATCCTGATGGTCCCTAGCAAACTTCAGATGGGCCTGGACATGGACTGACTGAAGCAGGGAAACCTTCCATGCGATGCAAGATTTTAAACCATGACGTCTTAGTGTATTACTGATAGTAGCCTTGGAAACGATGGTCCCCGCTCTCTTCACTTCATTGACCAGCTCCTCCCGTGTAGTTCTGGGCTGATTCTGCACTATTCGTAGCATCATGGATACCCCACAAGGAGAAATCTTCGAGGATGACATTGACAGTCATCATGAACCTCTTCCATTTTCTGACAATGGCTCCATTGTCTTTTTTCACCAAGCTGCTTGGCAATTGCCCCGTAGCCCTTTCCAGCTTTGTGAAGGTTTACAATTTAGTCTCTTGTGTCTTTTGACAGCTCTTTGGTTTTGCCCACGTTGCTACTTAGACTTTGGCTGATTGTGGAGAGCACAGGTGTCTTTATGACAGCTAACAACCTCAAACAGGTGCTACTAATTTATAATTATGAGCAGAGTGTAGCTGGACTATATAAAAGCAAAATAACGGATCTTTGAAGGTCAGAAATCTGGCTGATAAGCCATTCAAGCTAATCAAGTAATTTCCAAATAAATTGCAATATTTACAATATTTTCTCTATTCTATGTTTTATAATACATGTCATACTGTATCTATATATTACATATACATATATATATATATTTGTCTGTCATGATTCTATATGCACTACCTCCAATTAAATACCACAGAGCACTGTAACAAATTATGCTGTTATGTTGTCACTTTTGTCTGTACATTTGCGCGTGCCCTTTGTTGTCTTTGTCTTTTTTTCTGTATAGGTGAGGGGTAGGCAACGTCGGTCCCGGAGTGCCAATGTCCTGCAGAGTTTAGCTCCAACCCGGAAAAAACCCACCTGCCTGCAGCCTTGAAGACCTTGATTAGCTTGTTCAGGTGTTATGTTGTTAACTAATGTAAATGCTAATATTTTGGGTAAATGTCATTAGTTGATTGATGTATTAAATGGTGTCGTAGGTAGTTGTGAACCTCAAGCTTACAGGGGCCCATGGACAGTGCTTGTGCATAGTGCCCAGAATTTGGTGCTACACCCCTGCATGTACTAAAATGTATATGGTTGAAATCATAATAAAAGCCTACTTGACTTGACTTGAAGATTCCATGCAATAGGTAATATTTTAATTTTAAGTTGCATTATATCTTTTCAGAAACAATTGTAACCAAAGATAAAATATTTGAACATTCCTTGTTATGTAAAATATTGGTTGTTTGTTGAGTTTATGTATTAGTAGGTGTGTTCAACAAAGATTTGTACATAATTGTAACAATAATTCATAAGACCCTATAACACACAGACATTATGTGCACCTAAAAGCATAATTAATGCATTAAAATAATTTGCATTATAATGATTTATTAACACATTTTATTGTTTTTACTTTTAGAATTATTTAATAAGACTCATATTTTAATTTTTTAATATCATATTTTAAGTTATTATTATTATTTTTCTTAAACCTGTCTATAAGGCTCTGGGGTTGATTCCCTCAGAATGTCTGTACTGATGAAACACATACTTTGAATGTAATGTAAATCACTCTGTGTCCAATGCATAAAACATGTAAAATGTATATTAAACGCGTTCAAGCGGCATGCTGAAACAAAAGTAGATCGCACCCATTATAATAAACGGAGCTATCTACACTGGGAGTTGATGGATGCCTAGTTTCTATTTTTTACACACTGCTAAGCTACACCTGGCAAGTGGCCCCCAGGTAGTTTGAGTTAAGAGACCCCTAATCTAAGCCAACATGCAGTTGCCTTACATTTAGTCAGTGATTGTACAGTTAAAGGGAAAAAAAAGTTGTAGAGGTCACGTAAGAATAATTCTGACCCAGCATTCCAAAAATACTTTTATGATGATACAGAGGTGCAGCTCAACCAGGTAGATAAATATGATAATCTTTTGAAAAATGTAGTTCATGGGATGAAATATTACAGTTGCTATTGTCACAGGGGCGCAGCTGACAGCGCAAGCGGCCACAGCTGAGAATGCTGGGCTTCTGGGGCCAACCGGGAAAGAAAACAGTCCCAATTAGCCAGCACAGGCAGGTCAGCTGGGCTCCAAAGTCCTTCTCTCAATTCAGTCTGAAATCAGCATATGCTGCATGTCTTAAAATAAAACACCAATTGAGAAAAAGAGAGTGTGGAAAAACTGAGAGGACCGGAGAGGAGAACAGGAAAGGGGCAGATCAGAAAGAAGAGGCAGATGTGAGAGAATGAGTCAGAAAAGAGAGAATGGGATGGGAATGAAGGAATTACAGTATACACAACATTCTGCACAATTACAAGCCCATTTGTTCTATGCTAACTGTCACAACAAACTAGTTCCAACATCCTTAGATCTGAATGCTGCATTAGTAGGTCACTGCAAAGACTTCAGAAAAAAATGAAAGGAAATGCAAAAGCGACTATAAAACGAAAATCTACTTTTTGTCTGTCCATCCACAAAGGAATTGTAAAAACTGGCTACCATGCATCATTATTAAAGCCATTTAAATCACAGGTCAGTGAACAGCTGTACTCTAGTCTAAGTAAGACATGCTGCCTCTAGTGGTCAAACTAAAAACTATACATCTGTTCAGTCACAACACATATTATCAATCTCTTTCCAACAGTTACTGAATCTCATTTGGATACAATAATCCAGAACGCCTGAGTTTAGATTTGTGTGTTGCTAAAAAGGGTTAGGTGGGAAGTATTTGAGGCACATCAAGCGTCTCTCAAGTATGTGTTGTTGTACACGGCCCGTCCAGATGTAGCAGCCTGCCAGACACAACAAACCCAGCCTCTGACCTTTACGCATGGCCCACATTTAAGAGTGGCCATAAAGGATCAGTTTACAGACTAAAATAGCTACCCCAACCCCCTCCGTTTCCACTCCTAACTCACTCTACCTTTAAATTTGAGGCTGTGGCTCTGGACAGATGTTCCTTTCAAAACGACCCTGCAGACTGGCAGGACATCTGGGTAATTGAAGGATGCTGTCAATCCAGCTAAGTCCTTTACTTGGAAGCGGGATTGTGTGACCCTTGTCTGTCTGAAAGAGTTTGAGGAAGGAATTGTGTCATCGCTCAAGGTAGCGACCTGCTACCCTTTGAGTTCCTCTACGGTTAAAGAGTCATAGTGGCATGCCGAGAAGTTCCATAATGAATCTATTGTTTAATTATTCTTTTTTTTTTGTATTATTATTTATTGACAAATTAAGAAATGGAACAAGTGTTGCATTGTTAACTTGTTTTTTGTCATCCAGAGGTCAAGGAGGTCTAAGAGAAGACAGTTGTACATTTATACAGAGATCAAGCTAATTCTTGAATGCAATATGGGCTGTAGATCTTGTCCTTCAGGTTAAATTGCATTGCTCCCTTACTTCGCCCTGTAAAGCGGAGTTACAATACATACATCAGTTAGAACATGAGAACACAGTTGTCCTTCTGCTCCCCTTCTCTTTTGACACACACTTCCTGTCTAATAAAAGCCCACAGTATGTCTGATATCTACACCAGTAGTCCACTCTCACACATAACTTCTGAACCTGACAGTGACCTGTGCAGCCAGAGGCGGATGGGGCAGACCATGCCTTTTCCACTGACACTACGACCTCATTTCTTTCAAGTGCATCTGGTTAATTAGCGAACATGAGAAAGGGGAGAAATTAAAGGACCAGAGACCTCAGGGGGACACACACAGTCTCACACAGAGTCTGTATCGTATAACCAATATTGACCTTGAGTAGACTGTGAATATTTAAACTATTTGCCAGTAGAAACTGCCCATTTGCACAAGGGCTTGATCTGAAAGTACCACAATGGAGCTCATCATGCAAGACTGCTGGTGGACAGTATTTAGCACAACCGCAAAATCCAGCTAATCACACAAACTGAAGGTAATTAAATACGAGACGTTCCCCATGCCATCATCCACACACCTGGGAGATTCTTACAGCGTTTCTAACAAATCTATTTGAGAAAAATTCATACGAAAATCCACCAGAGTAATCCAGGTTAAATGAATCTCTCTGAGGTATGGCAGCAAGTGTTCCACTAGGGATTGAAGTCTGGAAGCCTCCGGTTCCTCTCCCCGTGTTTGATTTAGTATAGCTCCAGACGGACGCAGTCAGACGGTCCCCTCAAGACTGCTCTCTCCTGAGGAGCTGCCTCCACTACCTCAACTTTTCCTGAGAGATAAACCACCTTTCCGCAGAGCACCACTTAGCTGAGGAGTTGAATGAAAGACGATGCGAGTCTACTGAAAGTTTAGTCCACAAGAGTTAAGGGCTGTTCACATCAAGGACAATAACTATAATGATAACTGCCAACTTTTCAACAATCACTCTAATTGTGAGAGAAAAGGTAAGTCCAATCCAACATTAGCCACACATGCAATATAATTGGAATTGGAATCACTTTCAGAATAATAACAACACTGCAATCCAATCAAAATCCAGCTGACTTTAAGTGCTTCAGTATTTAAAGCAGCAGACGACAGAAATGCAGTTTACACTTTTATAGGATATCCCCACCTGTTGGTGTGGAAGCTGTCATTGTTATTGTTTGTAACATACTGGTGTGAATAGGCCTGTAAACTTTCGATTTTCCATGCTAACAGGTCACATAGTGAGTATACACATTAATGGAGCTGTGTGATTTTTATTTAATTGCTTTCTAATGTTAAAACCCTTTCTTCTATCATAGCTTAGTATGCAGAGAATTAGGCCAATTTTCAGGCTGATTTCCCTGAAAAATGTAAACACAGGGGCGCTATCAACACAATGCTGTTTATTTGGGAATCCCAACCTGCCTGACACAGCAACAGTGGCTCAACCAGTGGTGTGAGTTTGTAATATTTGGCTGACCAACAGAATAAGAAAACAATGTTTGAAAACAGTTACACAAAATAAAATTACTTTATCTTTAGGAACCTGATATAAATGAACCAAAAGATCCACAGTATGTCAGAACTATTTCACTTATTCTCTGTCTGTGTTGTGTGTGTTAAATACTGTATATAAAAAAATGATTTTCCCCATTATAATTTGTTAAAATCAATTATGAGAACTTTATTGATCCCAGCAATTCAGGGACTTCCATGTATCACTACAGAACAGGAAGAGGTTAGAAGTTCAGAATCGTTTTAACTAACAGATTGAGTGACTTTCACCATTACTACTAAGGAAAAACGACTGCTTCTCATGTCAATAAATCACCAAGAGAGGCTTGGGAATGACAGGAAACAGGATATTGGGACACTGCTGTCTCAATGGGTCTTGGTCAGTGGGGCAGAGGCCTAGGAAATGACTGTTAGCACACTATCAACAAACTCCTTGACACCTGACCAAACTTCCTGTGTGGAAAGGAAGTGAGAGTGGCCGCAGGGGCCACAGTTAACAGTCAGCTCATGCACTGATGGGTAGGAAGAATGAGAGAGAGCGATAAGGGGAGACTTAACCTTCCGTTTATCAGCTATCTGACATGAAGAGATGGGCCCAGTGCACTATATGATCAAATGTGACATTATTCAGGTTATGTAATATTATTCAAAACTGGCCAGGAACACACACACACATGCACCATGTTCTCATTTTCATTCACATACAAAAATAGGAAGTAATGCTAATGCCATGCTTAAAATATTTCAGGGTTGAGTAAAGTCGCCTATGAAATGCAAATTACAAATCTGCTGTAAGGGAAAAAAAAAAAAAAAAATCAAGAAGAGCACAGCCACGCACTCCTGAAGTGTTTAAACCGCTAAGATGCCATGAATATTAATGTTCTGAAAAATGACAATAGCAGCACCGAGCTGTTTACAGGAGCGAGCAGCATGTTTCGGGCCCTGAATCTGCTGTTTAGCATGCGCCGGTACCAGTCCGTATCAAACACAGCACACGTTGAGACAACACCGTCTCGGTCGCTGCTACTCAACTGACATCATGCATTGTGACCTATGGACGGGAGAATAGAAAAAAAAGCCTTTGAGACAGAAGGAGATTCGGGAGAAAGGGAGTGTACTATAGCCCAACACTGTACGTCTGACCTCCTGTCTTTCTAAGCGTGGTGTTAGCGTGTCTCTGAAGCAGTGGTGCATGAGCATCCTAGCACACTACACATGTTCCAGCCAAGCTAGCGTAATGAAACAATGACAATCCATCCAACGCCTGGCAGTGAGCAGTCTCTAAAAACCTCATATTACACTCTAGCGCTAAGCCGAAACATTTAATAGGACATTATCATTATCGCACACTGCTGTATTAACCTAATAAACATCAGTGGGAGTTACTGTATGATAGCAAACCAGAATTATCACCGCTGTTATCCCGTCATAATTGCACACGTAGTAATAGAAGTCACAGTAAATTGGATATTAGTGTGTTGAAATGCATCATATCGTATTGGAACCTGCTGAGATGGTAATAACTAAATGAGAGTGTTCATTGCTCTAAACAAGTTTATGAATTAGATAACTGAGGTGAAACCTCAGGTTTATTTTGATGTTTCGCAAACTGAGTTTGCTTTTGAATTTATCTCGAGTGCGTTCAAGGGAGCCATCCAAATATGACCACAGCAATTCCGCTATGGCTTCTGGTTGATGAGGACGAGGCTTTTGAGGCTTATCTCACCTTTTTATAATAGAATTTCAAAATAACACACACACAAAAACACACTCAGTCAGACATTTACTCCCACAGTGAAAAATAGGCATGGGCAAAGAGATTATACTGCCGTCCATTTCGTGACACCTGTGAGGACACCGCAAACAGTCACTCGTGCTTTATCTTTGCTTTGGTTTGTATGGAGGCTACGGCTTTATTGGTTTGTTAGTTAAGAAAGTAGGCCAGCATAAGCAGGACACAATAATAATTCCTTGAGTGGCTGGGCTCTGGCCTCGGCGAGCCTGCCGATGATGAATCTGTGTGCCACGGTACATTATAGCAGGATAAAAGAAGAGGGGGGTGAAGGACAGTGCCTTCTCTGAACCTTAATCAGATGCAGATCAGACTAAAAGCATCGGAGCAGCAAATCCCCGCTCCAAAGCGCAGTGCCACACCACGCCGGCCACCCTCTCTCTCTTTTCTTCCATTTCTCTCACCTACTCCCTCCCACCCGCCCTCTCCCTGAGCCCTTTATAAAAGGTTGGTAGACAGATTCAAGTCTTTATTGGAAGATCATATGGGATGACTGCAAAATCCCATTACTTGTTGATTAAGTATTGATCCCACCCCCAAGTATTAACAAGTAAGCTAATATGGAGTGACCCGTGAGACCAGTGGCTGTGGAGCAAAGAAATCAAACGCTTTGGGGACAGAGAAAAAGAGAGACAGAAAGAACAAGAGACAAAGAAAGAGAGAGATCATACAGGAGACAAAAAGAAGGGCACGGAGTAAAGTGAATAGAAACAGACAGATGTGAAGAAACAGACATTGTGAACGGAAGGGAAAGAGGAGCTGCTTTAGACGTTTTAGTGAACTTCTGCCTCTCGGCTCTGGTTAAAATGTCACACATCAGTGTGCAGATCAATGGTCGCCTTATTTTTCAGCCTGCTCCTTATTGCCATCATCAGATGGCTCTCCTCTCGTACCTCCTAATGACTCGCGCTGAATTCCCTCCCCCCTGAGTGTCAGTGTACTGCGAACTTCTCTTGATCTTGTGCGGCCCCTTCAACTTTGCCTTGTGTTCCTCTGACACCACCAACCCACCCACATGCTCACACCAAAAGGGCACTGGATGCATTCAAAATATGATCCAAAGCTAATTTTCTTTCACATTTGAATATCACTTGGTCTTGAAAATTGTTTTTCTTAAGCCATTTATTTTAACCTCCTCATGCTTATTACCAGTATACAGTGGAAGAGTTATTTTAAAACTGCAGTTTTACAAGTTACAGGCTTCTTAGTGTAAATCATTTAAAGGGATAGTTCAACCTGAATGAAAAATCTATGATTTATCGCCATTATAAAGCTCCTCTTTTTGTCCTCTGTGCGCCACAGAAGAAAATATAGGCTTTTAACAACACAATGAATGATTACAAAAATGTAATATATTTTTTCCCCTTTTCCTTTTCTGTTTCTTTTAATAAAGAAGCTAACTAGAATTCAAAGTACTTGTACCTAACCCTAAAAACAAAAAAGCAACATTACTATTAAACAGAACAGATGCATTTACAATAACTACAGTTGATTTTGAAAACAATTAAAAGACATTAAAAGAAAAAGGCATAGTGTTTTTACCTACAGCACTGGACTAAATATCTCCAGGATCCAAAAAATAACACTAATGGGTATATTCCAAATGCTAAATAAGAGAGAGAGAGATCAATCAATTTCAAATTTTGTCACAGATTTTACTAGACACCAAAGAAGCATTACCTCATTCAATTTTCTCCAAACCCCAATTGTAGCTTTTGTCCCAGTTGGACACATCCATGCATACGGTTTTGGAATGTCAGAAGATTTAGACAGGAATTTATTGCTACTGCCTGATATGATACTTTAAGACATACCAATTAAAGCAGTTGTGTTCCTTCTAGATTATTTCAATTTAGGTTTAACAGAGCTACAAATAAATAGTTGGCTGTCAGTCCTTAAAATCTGCCAAAATATAATTGAAAAGATGGCTCCCTATAATTTATCCATGGGACACTGGCTACATCAGTTCCATGACATGCTAGACTTTTCAGTTTCTTAGATTTGTGAAGAAGTCTTTTGACAAGTGACCCTCAATGCAAATCCAATTAAAACAATTAATCCTTGGATAAAATATATGGTGAATTATGGGAGTAAAAAAAAACATGCTACAAAGAAAAATTGTTATACACCATTAAGTTACCTCACAAAAATGCATATCCCTTTTTGGCAACACAGAACCAAAGTCAAACTTAAAGGAAACAAGAAGACTGCACACCTTTCACCCACATGCTCACCGTCAATAATTCATATTTCATTTAAAACCCATCACCAACGTGATCGCAGTGTTTGTTATTGCACACAGGAAAATTACTTCAGCAGGAGTGCATGTGCAGAACATAACCAGATTGTTTGTCTTCATGTAACTGTCATTCAGTACTTCCCTTCTGTGTAAAGAGAATGAATAGAGATGATAGAACAAGAAAGAATCAATGAGATAGACTGTCAGAATATTCATATTAAAATGGAGCAGAGAAAAAAAAAGGACACAAAGGATTTGTTATTCTGGCAGACTGCTCGGTCAGTCGATATGTCCACAGATTATTCAGATTAGTGAGAGGTTTAACTCCGCTCATTGACTTGACGAAGGTTTCGTCCGGTTAAAAAGCTGACACAGTCCATTACGAATAACATTCTGCTATTGATTAGTTCATTCCGAGAGAAACTCTTCTACATCTCTCTCTCTCACTCTGGGTTTCCAGCCTCATTACACAGCTGTGTAAATTATGTGTGTATTATGTAACCGCACAAGGTACATACAGTACAATCATTTTTATAAGTACATTTAAAGGTTTTTCTAACTAAATAGTACCAATAAGGCATAAAGTCAAACAGATGAACCGAGTTTTCTGTAAAGGCCATTTTAGCCATAATTGGTGATGGAATGATTTTGACTATACCATCAAATTCATTTAATTTATATAAATAATTTCACTCCACTATAATGATATGATGGATGGATAGATGGATGTATGGATGTATGGAACAGTCAAACAACAGAGCAATGGTTAGATTTTACTCCACCTTGGTTAATACATTGTCCCCCATTAAGTTCTCCTTGCCCAGAAGAAACTTCTTGAGTGCTTCTGGACTAGGCTCTGGGTACGAAACACTGCATCTCTTCTTATTGCTTTTAACAGGCACTTTGATTGCGTTTAGCAAAAGTTTGCTTTAGAATATAAATACAAGGAGGCACAGCTAACTCCTTTTTTATTAGGTTTATAAAGGTCTATTGATTGATCATTAAGGAACTGTCCAAGTCTGGATGCACAATGTGTAGAACCTGTTTGTTAGAGCTTGCTGAGTAACCAAATAATTTCACAACCTCTATTTATTAGAGATGCAAACTCCTAGCACAGAGGACAGAATGGATGAGGCATGATATTTGTCAGACTAATGGCCAATTAAGCCCCTCTAAACAAGAAGGTAGGAGATTACAATCTCGCAGACCCCCTCTGAGACATTAAGTGCGTTTACATGCACTTTAAAAGTTCGATTTCAGTTGGACTAAAACAATAATTTGTCTTTTTACAGTGTCATATAAATGGTTCGACCAAAATTGGGCCAATTAATTAGACTACAAAAGTAATTCCTTGGCCAAATGGTGAGATTATTTTATTAATGAATAAATTTAAAGCAATTCTTTGCTAAAAAAGGTGTGACAGTCTTTTTAGAGACAGCATGCATGCAGTCCAATTCCTAGCAAATAAAACAATAATACTACACAAACCAAAATATGCAAATGTATTTAATCCATTAATATATAAAACAAATAACTTTTATCTTACTACCCGTTGTCATGTGAACAAGCAATCACTAAACCATGAAGTTAGTTGTGTGTGTTTGACTCACTAAATAGAACAGACACAGTCATTCATCCACAGTCAATATATCAAATAGTAGGAACCTTATCTGGAACTTTCCAACTCTAATTATAACTGTACGTGTAAACGTAACAACCTCTTTTCCCACGTCAAACTTCAGCTCTGTTAGAGAAGAGAGGGCTGCTTTCTGTAGGAAACTCTGAGAAACGTTATGCAAGACTTATAGTGGTAGGCCCTTGTCATTTTTGGTATAAATTGCACTCTGAAAACATTTCTTCTTTCTCAGGATGTATTTTTGCACATTGTTTTAGACATTTGACAAGGTCTTTTAATAAACATCAACAAAAGTGACCAACAGTTTTAGCTCCACACTGTATGAACTATTCCCAGTCCGCACGACCTAAAATGAAGCGTACAATATGAGGGCCTTGGTGCATGACTTAGTCCACAAATGTATTAAAACCAGGCCTGTCGTATATTGCCAAAATATTCTGTGGTTTTCTGGAGTTTAGACGACTCTCCTGTGATCTAAGACAGCTTGGAAATTGGATCTTGGCCTATAATAAGCAGGGCTGAAGAACCTTGGGCCGTCTCAGCCAAAGAACAGAGACATGAATAGGTCCCAGGAACACTGGGTCACACAAAGCCTTGATTGACTGGATCAGATGCTCAGTACGATCAGATACTTGGGCCTGGTTGAAATCAAAGGGAGGTGGGCTCTTTTAAGCACACATCGGGGGAAAGGGTGGGGGTCGAGGCTCAGTTCTAAAGAGCCGACCGATCCTGTCGCCTGACGTACTGGAATCCTGTGGTATCGGAAGGCTAGTGACAAATAATGCCTACAGAAACTGCTAAAGTACTCCAAACTCCGCTAATGTGCTTTGGGATATTAAACCACGAGAGAGGGAAAGGTTTTTAACGAAGACGGTGGGTGAAGTCCCATCGTTCTCTTCATTACACCCATGTGGTGACAATTGTAGTGCCCCCTCCTTCCCAGACCCCTCCCCCGGCCATGTTTAGGAGTGGAGGACATCAACATGCACAGCATGTAATGATGTCAAAGAGCTATTTCATGGTGAACGTTTGGTTTGAATTAGAGGCCAGCGGGAGTGCGGACTCTCACACACTCTGGCAGCGTCCCTTTGTTCCTCCCTGATCTGTGGTGCTGCAGAGACCTCTCTTTTTTTCTCTTTCTCCCAGCCTACAACAGGCTCTCTACCGCCCTGCCATTACGCACAACGCCCCGATGTTCGCACTCTTAGATGGATGATCTTGCAAACGCTGACATTTTCTAAACATGCAAACTCACACATAAACTCTTTAGCATCCGTTTGGCACTTGTAAGCGCACTACTACGGTGCGTAACACTGTTGCTTAAACACATGTATGTACGTTTACACTGATAAAATTTTCAAATGTGTTGCCACGTAGCGCTTCAAAGTCATTACATTACTTGGAAGCTGAGAAAAAGCCGTTTAGAGACCACACACACACACGCTTTTTGTCTTAGAGAGTATGCTTGGAAAGGCAGATTTTCTGTGAGGTGAATATGGATTAAGAGTAGGCATGGCTGAATGAATAAATGGAAAGTTTGAGAGGCTGAGAGGAGAGGAGCGGACAGTGTGACCTTTTTAAGATCTCAGTCAAATGGGTAAATAAGATCCCGAGGTGACTGTCATTTACAGGTTGGGTATTGATGTGAGGCCGGCCAGTCCTGAGAGAGCAGGCCACTGCGAAGGAAAAACACAGAAAGTACACACGTGCCAGAACATGCACACAGACTGAAACATTATACAAATACACCATCATTCACAGCTAACAAGCTAAAGGCTAAAGCTAATGCATATATTGACACACACACAAAATGTTACAAAATTTGTAACCATTATTTCTTTTTTTTCCTTCAGTACATTTTAAGGAACCACACTTTTTAAATGAAGCATACTTTTTTTTAGGTTATTATGTTGTTACATTTTACCTGGCTTCTCTTCTAAAATGTTTTTGTCATAAGATCTGATGACTGTATAGCACAGCGCAATACAATGCATTTTTTTAAGTTGATCTCTCTTGCTATTCCTCTGTATTTGCCCATCAGAATGTGAACATGTATAATTTTGCTGAAGGCAAACATGTCTCAATCCTTGCTTCAAAACAATGCATAGTATTTCTGTCATTTCTTTGCTTACTGTTCTTTTCCTAGAGCCATAGCTAATAAGGGGGATGTTTTCCTAAGTTATGGTCAAGTATGCCTCCCGTAAACTTATCACACAGGGAAATGCCAGAGACAGCAGGGCTTGAGGCTGATGCGCTGGGTAAAACTTGGCATAAGCTCCTTATCACAAAATATTAGGTTTACGCCTAAAGGTGCTTGCTTGTGTCAGCTTCTGAGGCTGTCTGGAAATCCCTGCCTCGATGTGACAGGTCAGTGTGCCAAAACTAGCCAGCAGATGGAAAATGCCCCTACATGAATACATGCATAAGACACACATCCACAAATATAGAACAACTGTTTATAGAAACTGCAGTAACATGGTTTCATGGTTAACATAAGGTAGGGGGGGGGGGTTTGGCTAAATAAAAAATAAATAATTCTTTAGGTGCTAATAGGTACATACAAACATATATTGGAAATAAAACAATTATGTTTTTTTTTTTAAAACAGCTACATACAAAAAGTAATTAATTTGTTTACAATAAACATTTTGGTGGTTGGTTTGTTTTCGAGTTCTCGAGAAAAAGAAAATGTTTTCATTGCTCATCATTAAATTAAACAATACATAATTTATCCACGGTCAAATAAGGAAAACAACATCAAGATGTGCTGCTTCCCACCAAAGCATGTATTTCATAATGACAGGTTTATACTTGTGTTCTTTTATGCATCAAAAACATTACAAACCGAAACCCTTCCTTTTTCTCCAAGGTTGAACAAAACTTTAGGAGTTTCTAGTTGAATCACATGCCTCTATAAATAACCAAGTTCATGTAATACAGATCAAACTGTGGAGATGTTTGAAGTGCAAGAAATATGTGCAAGTTGCTCAGCTCTCCTAAATCGATTGAGAGGGTCTTACAGGGGTCAGAGTGGATGCCTGAGGGAGAAGAGGAGTCAAACATAATGTTGGGTGTCAGACTGTTGACATTTCAGATCTTCAGATGCGTTCACCATGCCAACACGGAGAGAGAAAAAAGGATGCCAGGGGCAGTGTGCACATATACAGTATGTGAGTACGATGCCTGAAATGGCCAGGGTCACAGCAAAAGTTGACAAGCCGTGTTGCCAATAATCATAATCATTATGGGTCATGTTTTTATGCAGATACATTTTGCATTCATTTGCATATCTTAATTATTATTTTTTGCCTGAACAATGTTAGTTTTAGATCTTCCTTGTCTAGATTTTTTCTTTTTTTTTCAAATGTAGATTGATTTTCACAATAAATTTATGCACAAAAATTTCAACCTTCTCCAATGCTCTGGCACTCTTTGTACATTACATTAATTTAGGGATAAGTAGTCATTTTCTGAACTACTTATATTAATTTTGAAGCAGATATGAGATTACTCATATCAAAGTTGAAGTATTAATAAACACTGAGTTACAGATCTCATTATTAATTACTACAAGACATTTAAATTTTAGATATACAAGTAAAATATTATGTATATATATATATATATATATATATATATACATACACATACATATATAAATAACAGCAAAATATATACAGTCACTTATATACAGCCTTTCCATAATGTTAGTGATGTATAAAGTATGTTTTTAATAAAAACTAAATTAAGTAATGTAACACTGTTATTTAATTTTATGGTGCATTTTTACAAAGCACAGCTGATCATTTTACTTGTAAATTAAATTTACATTAAAGTGAAGTAAAATTACATTCGATTAAATAAAAGATTTACAGTAATATACTTATTTTAATCTTTGATTATACGATCATGGAATGTTAATGCAATATTTTAATTAATGTGGTTGTATTATATTTGCCATCAATGTTTAAACTGCTCTTTGTTCTTGAGACTAGAGCTTTTGAACAAGTAATCAATTTCTAAACTTATTAAATTACTTTGTAGATAATAGGGGTTATAATAACAAAGTAAAAAAAAAGCGTATTTATAGAAGACGGAATGTAATAAAATGCTTCACAATCCCTTCCATCAAATACAACAAAGAATGAAAATCAAAAGAATCAAAATTAGTGATTTTACCCAAATAAAATAAACTAAAGTTAGAACAAACTAAATTACACCAAAACTAATTCTAAGCCCAACTATTGTGACCTACAATAACAAAACATCTCTTGTTGTGAGGGAGTTAGAACAGCTGTTGTAATATGGCTAATAATGCTACACCACTCATATCATTGGGATGGAGTGACCCATATCTGCCACACGAGAGAGGGCTGGTGCTGATCCCCACAGCTCGTCTCCTGTCTCCCTGAGCCGAATGCACTGCCTGGCCCTGGCTCTCACTTCTGGGCTTGGAAGGGCCCCTGACGAGGCTATCTTAAAAATGCTCTAAGATCCTCTGTCCTTTACTGTCTCATTCAAAGCGCCTCGTTTTTAATATTCAGCACTGCAAGATGGTGGGAGCATTTGTTCCGGCCGCCACATTAAAATAGCTCACACTCTCACTGATGAACTTCAGGCTCCAAAAGTGGGGCTATGAATTCATCATATCAAGGTCATGCTGTTGTTTTAAACTCACAAAGAACAATATTTTTGTTTATGGATTTAAGTGATAATGAAATACGGTCTTATACATCAGCAGAGGCAACAAATAAGTTTGCGTGCTGGTTGGGGGTTGTAATTCATAATCAGTGTCCTTATATATTTATCTCACAGTCTGGAATGCGTACATAACTCAGATACACGTGACAGTGGTGCAGCTGAGCACATATACAGTACACACACCCACACACACACACACAAATGAGGTGGGATAAGGAGCAGGTTAAGTATTTCTCCATTAGAGGAGCAGTCGTCAGGTCTGCCAATGTGTCTAAATAATGGTTAGACTTGGGGCCCTCTCTGACACTCGCTGCTTTGTGTGTGTGCGTGTGCTCCTTCCTGCATTAGTCTTGACTAAAACACACACAGGAACACACAAAGGTGTGTGAATTTCATTTAAAAGCAACAGCTTATGGGGACAATTAAAGCAGAACCTTGAAAATATAAGCACTCAAGGCCAGCAAGCATTGTTTTGGAGTATGTTATTAAAGTACTCGACCAATTAACAGCAAAACGGGTAGCAGTTGCTGAAAAGAGGGAGAAAATGAAAAAAAAAAATGCAAGTATGCTATGACCTCTTTAGGAAAAGTGAGAAGCTGTTTTAACATCACCGTTTGAATGATCATAAAACTAATGTCATTAGGATTGTGTTAAGAACGCAATATCTCAAGACAAAGTAGTTCGTTGAAGTATAGTGCTATGCCAAAAAAAAATGTAGAAGAAAAAAAGCTTGAGGATTCTGCTAAATGCATGAAGACTAGCAAACAAACACAATATCTCACCTCACTATGTGAATTCCCATTATGTAACAACACCAAAACACAAATAATATAAGCCTTTGATTTCTTTTGCTACTGTAGTAGTTGAGGGAAATAACAAATACACTACATCTACTTTTTCCATGCTCAATATGTTACTGTCTGAAGTTTTAGCACAGGCATTCCTCATATGCAGTACATTTTAACTCTGTAACTGAAGAAAAATTATATTTGTCTAACTGTAAGTTCATAATGTTGCTTAAAAATGACAGTAAACCAATTTATGCAATTTAAAGCAAATTAGGTGGAACATTTCAGAGTGGGACATTAAAACATTAAAATGTACCAGGTAGTATATGCAAAAACTTTTAAAGCGACAACAAAACTACCTGAGAAACAGCTGCATTTCTGCAAGACTCTACACAACATTGTATTTCTGTTTGATTTCTTTAATACCCACAGAGAGAATGAATCACGCGATATAGCTACTCCCCACTTCACTCAAAATTAATTCAAAAATCAGTTTTGGTTTGACACATCTCACATTATTGGTGCGCCACATGTTTTCATAAATGCAGTGACACCAGCGCGCACCCAGCTGTGATTTTATTAGCTCCTTTGGCGTACAAATAAAAACTCATACTCACCATGCATCGATCCTGTAAGAGTGATAAAAAAAGAACAGAACAATATGTGAAATAAGAGAAAAACATACTGGTGTCAGCGCAGTAAAACAAGAGGAGGAGGTTTTCATTCATGAAGAAGACATTAAGTACACCGATGACCAGCTCGTTAAGTTGAGCCGTTATGGTCCATTACTCACTGGGTCAATGAACACACAAGTTCGAGCTGTCCACAGTCAGATCACTTCTCTGCGCTCACATAAGACGCAGGAAGAACAGCACAGTGTTTGTGTTGTGGAGCCAAAGTCTAACCTGAACGAGACCTGATAGAGCGACTCCGTTTCGAATCTCATTCCACCCCTGTCTCTTTATTTCTCTCCCTCTCAATTATTGCTGTGATTTGTAAGTTGTGATTACAGCCGTGCACTTGGGAGCGAGCGAGCGCCAGCCTACACCGGGAGATAACGCACTCCATGCAAACTTACAAAGCGACCACTGACTCTTCTCTCACAGGGTAATGAATAGAAATGCAGCTTTCAGGACAGCGGGGGGAGAGCCGTTTGAGTGTGTGTGTGTGTGTGTGTGTGTGTGTGTACTACGGGGGTGGTGGGGTTGTAGGGTGAGCAATGCAGCTCCATTCTCTACCTCGCTGTCAGAAAATATAATTTGCGCCTTCAGTGATTCACCTGGTTCATATGCAGCATGCAAATTTATTTCCTTAATAATCAGAGCAGGAGGCTGCCCAGGAGGATTAATGGCATCATTCCTTATGCACCGGCAGCCTCCCGGACGGCGAGGATATTACCCACCTCTGACATGGAAAAATTGTGTTAGTTCTACAGAGAAAACGCCGGGATATTTGTCCTGTGCGACAATATAATGGGCTGGTGCATCATCAGATTGCAATGTCATTTCAAAAACCTTGAATACAAATAATGTACAGTGAGAGAATAGATGGTGCGTACCTTAATACAGTCGGCTAGTTATCCTTCACACAGGTATAAAGGGGCTTTTCCGACACTAGCCTTTATTTAAATGAAGCTCGCCGCATCCGGCAGCTCTAGGCTCTATCCTAGGATCGATCCCTCGCTCTCTTCTCTCTTTTAATTAATCTTGCCTTCTCTCCCTCACTCTGAGAATCTCTCTTTTCTTGCCTCCTTCACCATTTTAAAGCAAACAACATGAAATATGTATGGGCCAGACATATTAATTATCCCACTATGTGGGGAAAAACAATGCGACGGTGGCACAGAGCGTTTGGGTGCAGATCTGTCACTGGGAGCGGGGAGGGGAGAGCCGGAGAGAAGTGAAAACCTAATTAACAAGATAAGTGACCAACAGGAACCCTCTGTCAGGAGTCACACCCACCCCGGAGCTGAGCCAACATGGACGCCGCTGGTGTTACCGCAGCGCCGCCTGGGCAGCCATCTTGATGGAGTTGTTCTGTTTGTGCAGTGATCTAGTGCGGAGCAGCACTGCGGTGCGTATATATGCGCTAATTATAATGATCTTTGATCAGAAAGTACTATTACATGTTACAGCTGTTCTTTAAGATACATTTAATCATGCGTGTCTACCATAAAATTTGTAGGGTCAAAGTAAACATGTCAAGCAATCACTAGAGGATAAACTGTGATTTTAGGTCGGGGAATCCTAAAATTTTATGTTTATTCTGAGTCTGTGTAAATGAATAAATATTTGAATAAAGCACAAAAAAAAAAAAAATATATATATATATATATATATATATATATATAAATTAACAGAAAACTATTATTTTTATTATAAAATGGCTTCTGTGTACACTCCAAAAATAATTTGTCAGTTGAAATTTGCTTCTATGTAAATCCTACACAAAAATCACATCTATTTAGTACTACTGACTCTTGTTCTGATATTATCATTCATATCACATTCTTACTGTTTGGGCGAGTTGCCATTTTAACCAGTTTGGTGCTACTGGGAACATTGTAGTTATTTTGCACACTTTAGGATCTCATTGTGAACATAAACAGGGGGCAAAAGAGATGCTGCTTCCATCCAAAACTGTATCCAACTCTGTCACTGTTGGACAGCGTTAGGGAAGAAAGTGTGTAGTATTTCATTTAATTTTTGTGTTATATTCCCAATTTTTTAAGGAGGCACCATCCCCTTTGCCTCCCTTAAGAAAAATACCTTAGATGCTAATAGATAAAGAGAATTCAAGGTCAGGAAAGGCAAGCCTTTTCCATGGAGCAAAGCTCTCTTTTTTCTCTCTTTTGGTTCTTCCGTGAGACCCTGGGGTGCCTTGAGGTGAGGGCTAGTATTTTTTGCTCACTGCCAACCACTCATTACCGTCTCGATGGTCCCCTCTGCCTCTCCATCACTCGAGATTATAGGAAAGAATTCATCTCGATGAAAAACGACAGCATACTCACTTTGCTGTTGTCCAGTAGACTGAGCCAAGAACAACAGACGACAACGACCCCAGAGTTCACAGACTGAAAGAGTTTGGAGATCAGTATATCCAGCAAAGATAAAAGACCATCCAACTTATAAGATACAAAATAAACATCTCATAATTTGGCAATTTACTACAAGAAATAACATCAGCAGCGAGCAAAGAAAGAGTTACAGACACTAGTAAGCAATTAATTGGAGGTTGCATAGTGAACACGTGGGAACAAATACATCTGATGGACAGGTGTCTCTGGCTAGGGCCCTTTACCATGGGCACAAAGCCATCCTTGTGGGCATTGTTTCAGTAAGTCTGGGATCCTCTGGAGCCCAACAGTCCCATTAAAGTCCAATGCTAAAAAGCTGCAAAAATGGTGGGAAAGCAATGCTTTTGACAATGTGAAGAGCTCAACAAGGACCAATACTGAACAATACAACGTCTGGACACTGCATGAGTGTTTCTTGGAGAGTCTTGAATGAACTTCCAAGAAAGAGATGTGGAAAAGGAATTGAGCTATTAAGGGCGAATGGTGAAGTGTGAAGTATCAGCACCGCTAGTGGAAACAAACGGAATTGCAGTCTGTTTGTGCGAGAGGCCAGAGAAACAAATCGTTCAACCTGTGGTATACATTTGGGAAAGAACTACCTGTTTGCATGACAGCAAAAAGTTTCAGAAGTGTTTGAAATTACTTTTATTTGGCTTCTGCAATGGCATTTGGCTTTAATCTAAAGCTGCAGTGATCTGTCAAAAGAACTTTCTACGAAACATGGATATTCCTAAAACACAGCCATGTCAGTTAATAACAACCATCTAAACATAAGGGACACACATCATCATCTCCATAGAAATGCCCTGTCATCTTTCAAAAACTGCCCCCCTGGTGCTTGCATTAGAGGTGGAGCTGCTATGAAATGACCTGTCGCCATGCAGCAGGACTGATGATTAAGACGTAGGTGCGTTAATGAAACTTATTAACGACTCTTCTCATCCGAAATGGGATTTATTAAAATGAACGCATAATTAAATTTAGCGATGAGCCACGTCGAACAATGCCAGATAGTGGCTACTTTGATTTTGTTTAAAAGTAATTATGCAGAATTGACATGAGTGAGAGTGGTGCTGTGGCCCCTCTAATGAGTTAAATAAGAAAAATCGCTCAAGTTTCAGACTCTGGCAGGAGCTAATTGTGTTAATATGATGGTTTCCACAATGCTGTCATTTCACTTTTGGTCTCATTTTCTTCTTTTTTTTCCCTAAGCATTTATTTTTTTCCCTCATTCAGGGTAAATAAAGGATGATTTTCTTTCATTTTCAGAAGTTCTTTTTCAACATTCTTATAACAGGACGCAACGTCTTGCAGTTAGCAACTTAGACATGTTGTACAAAGATAAGAAGACAAGTTGTTTCCTTTTGGTGAATACAAAAAAAAGTGTCATTAATTGAAGAGAGCACCAAACAAACAAGCAAAGAAAGCAAGAAAGGTGATGCACAAGATGCACTACCACTGCAAAGTTTTTGGTCTTATTGATTTAAAATAAATATTTTAAAGATCTGTTAACACCAAGAACGTTAACTACATAATCATAATCATACATAATCAACTGTATATCCTAAGCACACATGCATCTGTTGCCTTAAATTCTCAAGCTTGTTAAAGCAGGATGGATTCTGATTGGCTGTCAATGTTTGTAATGTTCATCTGCTGAAAAAATAAATATAATAATCCAACAGTATCGTTTTCTCTGTTCCTTTATCGTTATAGTTGTGGTGTGGACTCTGCTATTCTTTAATATTGAGGATAATTTTTATAATTATACCTTTAATGTTATCTTAATAGTTATCATTCTTCACATGAATGGGCCTTTATTCATCAATGTCACACTAAACCAACCATATTTATAGCATAATATTAATATTACATAATATTTATAATAATATATAAAAAATATATAATAATAATATATTAGTGGAAACCTATATACACACACACACACATATATATATATATACAAATACACACACACAATACTGTGCAAAAGTCTTAGACCACTAGTATTTTCATCAACAAAAAATGGTTTTAAGTCAGTTATTTCTATCTTTTGCGGGAGCGTGTCAGTTTGAAATATCAGTTTACATTTCCAAACGTTATTTTTGCCATTAATTGAAATAATGCAGTGAGATCATTGTGTGGAGCACTGGCTGACTCCTTGTGCAGACAGAGATCTGATCTGATCATCATCCAGTCTGTCTGGAATGACATGAAATAACAGAACAAACTGTGAGACTAAATCCAGAAGAACTGTGGCAACGTCTCCAAAAAACCTGGAAAACTACCTGGAATGCTACCTGAAAAACTATGGGCAAGTGTACCTCGAAAAGTTGTAAAAACGCTTGCCATTTGGTAAAAATACCAAATATTTAATAAAAAGTTAATTGATAAATGAAATCTATTTATGGCATTATTTTTGAAAGCATTCTCATTTTACAGCATTTTTACATGAGTGTCTAAAACTTTGAACAGTACTGTAGCTTTGCAGGCAGGTTTTTTTTAAGCATCCTGGAGACATTGCAGTTCTCAGTTTGTTCTGTTACTTCATGTCATTCCATACAGACTGGATGAAGATCAGATCAGATCTCGGTGTGGAGCACTGTCTGGTGTCAGACTCCTTGTGCAGACAATAATATCACTGCATTATTACAATTAATGATAAAAATAATGTTTGGAAATGTAAACTGACACGCTACTGCAAAAAATAGAAATAACTGACTTAAAACCATTTTTTGTTGGTGAAAAGACTTTTGCACTGTACTGTATATATATATATATATATATATATATAGATTTCTACTAATATATTAAGCAGCACACCTGTTTTACACATTGTTTGTTTATGCATTTTAAAATAAATTAAAATTGGAAATAGTTCTCAATTGAAAAAATTGATTACTCCAAATAAATGCACCCTTACCATAACCTCTTTAAAAAAGAAACAAATGACAACAGATTATTGGATTGTAGAGTACAGTAACTACACAAACAACGAACCATGCAGCAATACTGAGGAAAAATCCACAAAGTCCAGACAGACTCAAGTGCTCTCCTGCAACAAATGCAGCCTTCACACTCACAGACCCCAAGTTTACCAACACATCGCCATGGAGACGGATCACACAATAGCCTTAATTTGGCCCCTTGGCCGCAACAAGCAGGAAGACACAAACTGCTGCGAAACACTCGCTTGAATATAATAACCACGGCCCAAAAAACATAAGCAGGGAAAATAATCACGTTCTACACCCTGTGTGCGGCACAAAACAGAGCCGTAAACACAGACGCTGTGTTGTGGTGCTACAAACAGTACTTTTCATATGAGGTGAGGAGAGGTTATCGGCATCACAACCCTCCCTGCATCTGGGCACGTATTAATTATCACGCTCAGCATTCACGCCTGTTTCTCTGAGCTGAGGCGATATTTGGCTGGGGACGTGAGGTCTCATTATTACAGGGGCTGCTCGCAATGTCCTCTGCTCTTCCCATCTACATGGAAGACAAAAAAAAAACCTTCTCACTGTCCTCTGGTTCCCAGTGGAAATCGGCAAGCCCATCTCACTGCTTAGCAACCAGCCCTGGGGCCTGTTTTACACAGCTTAATTCAGATGTGAGTTAGCTGCAGTTGATTGGCTGTGCAGTCCACTCCTCTGTATTCTCCCGCTCTCTTTCTCAGAGGTGAGGACTGGCTAGAGAGAGAGAAATGTGCAATAGATGCAGAGGCTACTGTGTGTGACATTAATGAAGGATGGCTGGGACAAGAGGGGGGCAATACTAGGACTGCGATCAGAGGAGATAATGGTCAACGTCCTCGCTAAGAGCTGGGAACACCATTTAAAAGTTTCACTTTTCAATACAATTCAGCTGACATTTTAACTGTGGTAAGACCGTGCCTTTTCAGGATTGTTCATGTTAACATGAGATGCATGCAGTACTGGAAATTAACTTTTTTTGTTTACCTAAAAGATATAATAATAATAATAATATATTCAATATGTAGTCTAATGATAATGTATATATACAGTGGGTACGGAAAGTGTTCAGAATTTTTCACTCTTTGTTATATTGCAGCCATTTCGCAAATCTATTAAGTTAATTTTTTTCTTCATTAATGTACACACAGCACCCCATTTTGACAAAAACACAGAATTGTTGACATTTTTGCTGATTTATTAAAAAAGAAAAACTTAAATATTACATGGTCCTAAGTAATCAGACTCTTTGCTGTGACACTCATATATTTAACTCAGGTGGTGTCCATTTCTTCTGATCATCCTTGAGATAGTTCTACACCTTCATTCAAGTCCAGCTGTGTTTGATTATACTGATTGGACTTGATTAGGAAAGCCACACACATGTCTATATAAGACCAGCTCACAATGCATGTCAGAGCAAATGAGAATCATGAAGTCAAAGGAACCGCCTGAAGAGCTCAGAGACAAAATTCTGGTAAGGCACAGATCTGGCCATGGTTACAAAAAAATTCTGCTGCACTTAAGTTTCCTAAGAGCACAGTGCCATCCATAATCCTTAAATGGAAGACATTTGAGACGACCAGAACCCTTCCTAGAGCTGGCCGTCTGGCCAAACTGAGCTATCGGGGGAGAAGAGCCTTGATGAGAGAGGTAAAGAAGAACCCAAAGATCACTGTGGCTGAGCTCAAGAGATGTAGTCGGGAGATGGGAGAAAGTTGTAGAAAGTCATGCTTTATGGCAGAGTGGACAGGACCTCAGACTGGGCTGAAGGTTTACCTTCCAACAAGACAATGAACCTAAGCACGCAGCTAAAATAATGAAGCAGTGAATGGCCCAGCCAGATCCCTGACTTAAACCCAATTGTGCATCTCTGGAGAGACCTAAAAATGGCTTTCCACCAACATTTAACAATTCAACCTGACAGAACTAGAGAGGATCTGCAAGGAGGAATGGCAGAGGATTCCCGAATTCTTGTTGCATCTTTCCCAAAAACCCTCATGGCCATGTGATATTTCAGTTTTTCTTTTTAATAAATCTGCAAAAATGTCAAAAAAAAAATTCAGTATGGGGTGCTGTGTGTACATTGAGGGGAAAAAAGAACTTAAATGATTTTAGCAAAAGGCTGCAATATAACACAGAGTGAAGTATTCACAGACTGAATACTTTCCATACCCACTATATATGTGTGTGTTTGTGTGTGTGTCTATTCTTTAGGGTCTTGATGGAAAGTTTGTAATATAGATTGCTTTAAAATTTCTCAAAGTTAGTGTAAAATATGCTAATTTTACCCTGTCAAAAACAGCTCTTTTGAAAACACTCTGTTCTGCGTACTTCCCCTTTAAATCTTCACGAGCTCCGCTGACCCCGCCCCTCTTTTCTGAAGCACTCTTGGAGGATCTTTTATTAGCCTTATTCGTAGTTAAAGGAGGAGTCTTGTTTGTCTCTGCGTCTCGGTCTGATGGCGGCTCACTCAGGGCGGGTCTGAGGTAAGACACCAGTTCAGTCTGTGTGACACGCTGCTCTCAATCAACTATTGTGGGAGTAGCCTCTGTCGGTGTGACGCCACACCGACATGCATTTGAGAATGGCTTGATTTCAGAAGGGGCAACTTATTTTTATTAAAATAATAGAAAACTTCTGCTGGATCTTTATCATTGTAGGGTGGTTGTGTACACACACTCCCAACCCACATTTCAGTCCAAACAGCTTGTAAAAGTGCATGTGGCACCGGATGACCCCTTTAAACAAAGCCCTTTTGGGTTTGGATCGATATGAAGGGGAGCCTCAAAATTTGAGATCCCAGTGCTTATTAACATACCTTTATTACTATTAACATCTTTTATCTTGTATATAAAAAAAAACACATTTCAATTCATTCCTGTTAAAATGATTAATTGCCATTCATTCTAGCTGCATGTATAAAAAAGTGAGAAAACAGTCCCTGATAAGGAACAGCATGTCACTGGCGTCACAACAGTCCAAATACAGTATTATCAACGCTAAGACATAGTGTTAAAGCCCTGCCATTCCAATGAACAAGCGCGAGCAAGTGTGAGAGAGAGTGGACGGAAGTGAGCTCAACAGGGACTTATACCAGTGAGGTAGAGTTTAACATCTTGGCTGATAGTGGGTCAATTACCTGTGTGTAATTGCAATAATTCCAATAACGCAGCAGTCATGCTTGACAGTTTCCAGATCAGGTCCAGTAATTGCAGGGTGATGTGTATGACTGGAATCAAAGGAGAGGCTCTGGAACTCAGCTCTGCCATTCGCAGCCAAACCCACAATGCTTAATGCAATAAATCCTGAGCTTATTAGCACAGCTCTAAATGGCAAATTGGTGTGAATACCAAATTATTCAGGTTATGATTGGGGGGTGGGGGCTCACAGAAAAAAAAAGACGGGTATTCTAGCAAAGGCCCAGGAATTGACTTCACTTCATGCCGTAACATTTGCGTTTACACGCATTATTCAACAGGAAACAATCCTGAGGTAAACAAGCGCCTCTCTGATCACTTATAAAACCCCTTAAGATTCATTACATACCTATATTGTATCATAATCACGCATTACATTCGGCTGTGATCGCTCGGTGCGGAAAACTACCAAACCCGCACAAACGTGGAATCGGAGCCCTGTTGATATGCACATGACCAGGCACTCAGCAACTCAAAGCAACAAGAGGCTAATAGGACCACAGCCCGTTTACTGAGGTAATTAAACGGCCGTGCAAGAGGACTGGAGAGGGAGAACGCTACAGGGACTGAGAAATATTGCCCGAGTGTGGGGCCACTTTGCTAATAGACCTGGCGTGATGATGGATCTCATGAAGTGGCCCCTTTGCATTAGCAGGAAGGCATTAATAAACAGGAATGGGTTAATAGTGCATAAAAAGCCAGCAGTCAGACAGTGGGGGTGTGGAATATTCCTTTCTTAAGTCAGCTGTAAGTAATTACGCCATGGTGAGCTTCTGACGATTACCATAACAGAGCAATTGGACGTGAAGAATGGATAATAGTATGAACATGGAAGTGTGTTTAGAGAGGGCCTGCGAAAGCTGAGTAACGCTATGCATTCCTCTCTTCTCCCAGGACACATGAGAGGGCCAATCTGATGGTTTCAGCACTCGGAGGGCGACCCTCTGAGAAGTTTCAGGCTTACGGATTGTGACAAGGCCTTTCTTCACTGTAACCTAGACTTTTGCCCTGTGTATTTGGCAGCTGTCCATTCGTTGTACATGTAAACGAACATTTTGCAGCCTTGCAGACATGAAAGTAAGACGAGAACCCTCATAAACATGTTTTCTTGGCTTTGGGTTTCTAGATTGCAGGGGAAACATGAAAGGTTCCAGAATAGCCTGTAATTAGATGTACAATTTAAGCTGAAAAAAATACTTCGCCTTATGGCAGTTTCTTAATCTCACATAAATAATGTTTATTTAACGTTCACATAAAGAGTGGAAATATAATAACAACCTCCATCGTGATGAGGGACGTAAACTACTCGACATATCAAAAGTTAAGGGTCTGTACGATTTTCTGATAGAAGTCTCTTATGCTCACAAATGCTTTAAAAATACATTAATATAATGAAATATTACTACAATTTATAACTGTTTTATAAATAGTTATATATAATAGTAACCTAAATAGTTTTAATATGCTGAAACATTTCTTATTATTACAAATGTTGCTTAATGTTTTTTTTTTTGTCGAAAACAAAATACTTTTGTTTTGGATTCTTTGATGAATAAAAAAATATATTTTTTTGCATTATTAAAATGTTGTCTTTGTCACTTTTACTTAAGTTAATGTCTAAATAAATAAATCAATAATTAAATCTCACTGACCCAAACCTGTGTATGGTAGCTTATGTATTCAGGTTATTACAGGCCGTAATTCCTGTATCTGAAGCTATAAACAAAAGAATGGAATTAGTACTAAATATGTAGGAACTGTAGAAATGTCTTTCTCCAATAAATACACAAGCACACGCACACACTATGGACATGAGGATCTCAGCCCTGACACAGGACAGGAGCTGACTTTGTTCTTCAGCAGTCTAGAGAGGAGGAGGAGCGGAGTGACAGGATGAGAGGGATGGAGGAGTCCAGAGGTCTCAATCCTTACAGTCAAGCAGCCAACATGTGACTGTTCCCACAGCTGGGCCGCCACTCTGCTTTGGATCAGGTCATAGAGCCTTCAGAAATGTCAAAGAGCAGAGGTCAGCCTGTCTGAAGAAACTTCCTAGGGGACTCTCAGTACTCAGCATTCAGCATTCGACAACAAAGGGACTCTCACAGGTGAATGAGTGTGTGGATTCAGAGAGAAAGAGTGTGACAGAGAGCACTCTTTCTATATATCATAGAAAATAAGGCAGAAATATAATGTATTTCCTCACTCCTAATAAACAAATATAATCAAATTCCTTGGGGCCTTATAAGCAACTTGGGGTAAGGAAATCTTTAGTGACTTGATGGGTGCAATGATACTTGATTTCAACTTCCAAATTATTACAAACAAAGCCAAAATTACTACCATCACACCAGTCATAGGGCTGATCGGTACTTTTATTAATTGAATTAATTAACTATGGTACGTCCAGAATAATATAGACGATCTACACTAAAATAACATTGATTCAATACGTATTCCATATTTTTATGACACTCAAAAAAGTAACAATTCAGCACTTTTTATCACAAGTTATTGGTTAGACTAATCTACACTCTTGTTCAAAGGTTTGATTTGGGTTGGTATTATTTATGTCTTATGAATTTATTTTATCAAAATACAATAAAAACAGTAATAATAAAAATACACGCTCATGTAATAATCTTGGATATTATTTTTCCTGAATCATTAGAGCAATAAGTAAGCGAAACAGTTAAATATACCACACACAAAAAGAAAGAGCAAAAGATATTCAGCCAGAGAACTTCCTCTGCATGGTTCTAATAAACATCGGGCCAGAAGCCACGGCTCATCTGCAAGGGTATGCTCTGGCAAAAGTTTACCCACTGCATCAAGAGAAGCCAAACTAGCAGCCGCGCTGTCATGGCCTGCATCCAGCGCGTGTACTGAGATATATTTATGTGCATTGCATTAAGACCGAGGCCTTCTTTTGGACCGTGAGCTGCGAGCTGACGTCTCAATCTGTCGTGTGACACGCAGCCGGCTGTCTGATTCCTTCGCTTGCGTCTGTCTGGCCCTGTGCGTCCGGTGCGCTGGCGGGGAGATGGACTTCACCAGACTGCCAGCCCCAACCTCTCACCCCGCCAGCCTTGCTAACCGCCTAGCTATCCCAGACTGCACCACTCCAGCACCCACTGCTCAACTGCTACGCTTAAAAGATTTAGAGCAGACAAGGCCATTTTTCCCCCTTTGCTTGCCTGTGCAAGTAAGGCATTTGTGTGTCTGCCAATCTCAGCCATTGGCTTGGAAAGCTCAGGCCGGGTCAGGGCCCAGCAGGCTGTTTCTCCTCCACTCCTCCCGCCGTATCTTCCAGAAAGTTCTACTTGAAAAGCCCTAGATAAATATTTGTGCACAATGTGACACAGGGATTTCTGTGCACAGGCGCGACGAGTCTAAATTAAGACGTCTGGCCCAGCCAAGGACTCCTCTTAGCTGCTCAACAGGCTTTCTCCTGAAGAAGACAATTATTTGAACTACTATCAAGTACTATCCTCACTCAATATTGATAGGGAATATTTTGGAATAATTCTGCCATAAGCCAACAGGATATGAAATAATCAAATAAAATGGGGGGAAACACACAAACACACACACACACACACATATACAGGTCCTTTTAAAAAAATTTGCATATTGTGATAAAGTTCATTATTTTCTATAATGTACTGATAAACATTAGACTTTCATATATTTTAGATTCATTAC
>JAUMHI010000011.1:1053416-1068915 GCA_032359435.1 Enteromius unitaeniatus
AGATCCAGTTAACTGCCCAGTTGGTACAGTACTAGAGTTCTTGCAGGCTAGGTTCGTGACTGGGGTCACTCACTCCACCTTGAAGGTTTACGTGGCAGCTCTATCAGCCTACCACTCCTCTCTTGGTGGACATACAGTTGGTAAAGAACCCCTGGTCATACGCTTCCTCCGTGGTGTGCTGCGGTTAAGGCCACCAGTATGGTCCTGGGTGCCCTCCTGGGATTTGGCTGTTGTGTTAGAAGCCCTCTGTGGGCCTCCTTTTGAGCCCATAGATAGATTTCAGATTGTTGGCTAACGATAAAGTTAGCCACACTTATTCCACACTTTTGCTAGCATTGTGTTCTCTGAGGAGAGTAGGTGACCTTCATGCCCTTTCAGTGGCCCCTACACATCTCGACTTTGCGCCGGGCATGTCCAAAGCCTTCCTGTACCCGTGAGCGGGTTACAGCCCTAAGGTACCTACAGTCACACCTCAGCCAGTAGTACTACAGGCCTATAACCCACCTCCCTTCAGGGAGCCTGGCCAGCAGAAGCTAAATTGTGTTTGTCCAGTGCGAGCATACGTCCACAGAGCTGCCATGTGGAGAAAGTCAGAGCAGTTGTTTGTTTGTTTCGGTACCCCCAGGATGGGGCTCCCAGCGACCAAACAGACTTTAAGCCATTGGATAGTGGATGCCATCAACCTGTCATATGAGTCCTCTGGTCTCCTGCCTAGGCTAGGAGTCAGAGCGCACTCGTCAGGTGGTGTGGCGGCCTCGAAGGCCCTGCTAGCAGGGGTCTCCATGGCCGACATTTGTAATGCTGCTGGGTGGTCAACCCCCCACACATTTGTCCGATTTTATGGACTGGATCTTCGGGCTACAACAAGCTCCTCTGTTCTCTCGTCCTAGATGTGCACAAACACACACTAGGCAGGGATTTAAAAGTCTGGAGGCATGGGCATCTCGTTCCCAAAGCGTCTCGTCGACGCAGCTCGAGTTCCTTAAAAGGAACGTCTCAGGTTATGTATATAACCCTGTTCCTTGAAGCAACGAGACGCTGCGTCTCGAAAACACACTTTTTGGCATCCCCTGCCGGCGCTCCGCTTCTTGACCGGAGCTATCTGGCCGGCGTTTTCCACGCGCTTATATGCTTCCTGGCCAGTGACGTCACCCGCCATGATGTCCCAACTCATCATTGGCTGATTTCACACATGATTCAGAGCCGTCACGCTGAGGGCGTTCCCAAAGCGTCTCATCGACGCAGCATCTCGTTCCTTCAAGGAACAGGGTTATATACATAACCTGAGACGTTTCATTTATGCATTTGGCAGACACCTTTTTCCAAAGTGAGCTATTTAGCAGTCAAGGTATGCATTTTAGTTTATGCTCTTCTTTAAAATCAAATTTATAAATTTACTGTAGCATTGTTAATGTTATGCTCTGCTTCATTAGTTGTTTGATGTGAACATGTACATACAGGGACAGTCACTGTAATCAGGCTGTTACTAGGGCTGGTTTAAGAATCATAGATTGTAATATTTTCACAATTTGAATTATTAATTATTTGTAGGTCAAGGGATATGATATTTCAAGCATCATGATTGCATGCAAATTAACAGATGCATACACAAACTTGTTAACCTTTCAAAATTTTCATTCCAACTGGTTTAGAAGCCCCTCCTTAAGGGTAATAATATGCACACAGTTCAGTGAGCATGTTATCATTGAGTATCCATTAATAAGCAGTTATTAAAAGTTTAACACCACCTACACTGCTTTTCAATGTACTAAAATGATGTAGCGGTCAATGCTGCATTTATCTCATACTAAATTCCTTTCCACTGTCTATTCTGCATTTCTTAAATTCAATGTTTCTCCCCTTCGTTGCAGTAGCAGAAAGCCTAAATCAATTGCTCACTTGTGCGCTAATGAGGGATCAATAAACACTGTAGCGGTCCACTTCCACGGGTGTGTTCACCTATTTTCCCCAGAAACTGTCTCATCAGCTTTGTTTTCTACACTGCATGTAGCACATCAAAAAAATTACCGTGCGCCAAAGTTCACATGACAACAAATAGATTATGGAATTAGCAACCGCACACAACGATCACAGGGGGGCTAAATTACTGTCTGTTTAGGACACAGCTTAGCAGGATTAGAATTTTTCATTAAACCATAAAACAAGCAGACAGTCATTAATTATGGCTGAGCATTCAAGATCAGTCATTGGCCAGGTCGCAAAGAGCTGAGTAGATTTAATTTAGTACCCAGCTTCTGAGAACTGTTTCCTAACTGTTACACAACCCCTGGCTCCCAGAGCAAAAAACAGCCGTCTGATGCCAGCCGCGATCGCCAGGGCCTTTATCTCTTGAGAAATGAAAGGAAAAGAAATTAAATTCCACTTAAATGTCAAGGCAAGCAATTAGATATGTATTCCACAGATTGCAAATTAAATTACCGCGAAGGGCCAAAGCCTTGTACCACCACATCAGCCTGGAACTACGACGAAAGCCCACAAAGCGTGAAGCGTGAACAGCCAGCAGTGCTTGTTCTGTGTCACATTACCAATGCAAATGCAGCTTAGCTACAGCATTATTCATTATTTACATGACGCATTGATGGTTGGTTTGATTGATGGACGGTATGATTTCTTAACATTGGGCCCTGAGGAACATTTACTGTAGGTGGAGCAGACCCATTTAAAGCAGACTGGCTGTAGAGCTACAGTACATTTAGAGAGAGAGGTCAATGTCAAACACAAGGTCTTCTGTGGGTCGGCTCAGGTTGCAGTGGGATGTTTTAGAATGCACTTCATAATTTGAACTCTTTTAACTACATAGAAAAGACATATCTGGAGTAGAAAGTACTCAAAAAACAAACTTGAAGGCACAGTTTACCAAAAAATGAGAATTCTGTAGTTATTGTGTCAAACCTGACTTTCTTCAGTGGAAAAACATTTTTTCACAATATTGTGAGTCAATGTTGGCAGAACTTTTTCATTTGGGGGTAAACTAACCTTTAAACCTTGTTTATAACTTTCCCTGAATTCAAAGTAATTTCTGTAATCCAATTAAGTTAAGCAATTATAGCTCTTGTGAGATAAAGTTCTTATAAGATTCAAATATTTTGCTTGAAGTTCTAAGTTTTTTAATTTATAAACATCCTTTAAAGCACAGAAAACTTAAGCGTTTCTCTTTAAACCTTTAAATCAGACTGCTTGCAGCTGTTATTTTACTGATATAAGTTTATTATGCCTAGTAATCAAAAAATCATTAGACAGTCACAAAAGGGAAATAACATTCCCTCATTTCTGCTTTAATCGCAAATCTTGACAGAATGACAAACCATATAAAGAGTTTTCTTGGTAAATCTGGAAAAACTGTAACTGTTGGTTTGAATTGCACCAGGAGAAATAAAATATGCATTTTAAACATTTAAAACCTGTTTTAGTACTATTTGTTATGTAATTCTCAGAATATTAACCTCTCTGAATGTAAGATACTGACCTCCTCATGCTGACTATAGTGCAGCTGGTTTGGCCAAAGCCAAAAACATTAGAGTTGCTATGGACTGCAGGACACATCCCATAAGGGAGGCGGAAAAGAGAAATCCGACTGTCAAAACCTTCTTAAGGGATAATCCAGGCTGGCTGGCCACGGCCAACAGGGATAAACTGTAATTCCCTGCTCAGAATGTGAGCATGTGGTTCCATGAAGAGTGTAAATAATTTTTTTACTGATTGACCAAAAAAAACTATTTTTATTATATGTGTATTTATGACTAATTAGACAAACTGGGGATTGTTAGTCTCTACTGAAATGCAAGTTCTGAGGGATCTGGAGCAGTAAGCGGATTGAAAAGTGAGGACATGCACCAACCCAGAGCATCAGTGGAAAAATTTAATTGGATCTGCACTATTAGGAAAAGACGGTTTTAGTCTGAAGAAATAATGAAAGAAAATGAATGTGTATCTCAAGAAAAGTGAATGATTGTAAGAAAGGAAAGAGAAAGAAAGAAGACAATGGCTTATTCTTTCTTGTTAGCTTGTGTCAAAAACATAAATCAGCAGCAGAATGGATCTCAATACAGGTTGTCTGGTACCAAGCTTGCATACAAGGCCTTTGTACACTCAAAGAAAAAACAATCCACAGGACCTAAGATAAAGGCAGCTTCTAAATCAACCATTCATCTGCCAGGAAGGAGAGTTTTGGGAACTCTACCATTTCATCTTAATGTTTATGTACAATCTATAAATCAAAGCATCACATACAAAGCCATCCTTCATAAAAATAGCAGCGCTTATTTCTAGTTTGAGAACTGCAGAGCATCCATTTAGGTCAGTGAACTCAGGTGTTAATTAGCAGCTGTTATTTTCCTATTAAATGCAGCACAAGGTAAACAGCACTCAGCTTCAAGAAGAATCCCACAGCCTTGCCAAGCCACACAACTCAGCACTTTTCTCCTCCAAAAAATCATTAGAACAATATAGTTGTAGAGAATGCTACACATGAGGAGAGTCTGATATTTATTGCTTTTGTTCTGCATACATTCACATGGTTTGTCCTCTAATACTCTTCACTGCAGCTTTTCTGATGTGTCAGCATCTGTTCAGATAGCTGTGAAGTATCTATGCAAAGCAAATTCATTTTTAATTTATAATTCACACCAAAATGATACATACCGTTTTTTCTTTAATCCAGTAAAGTGTAATTCTGACTGGATACAATAACTTAGATTAGTATTAGGTACAGTAGCTCAAACAGCAGCAAGAAAGCCATTGGTTTGAACTACAAGAGAGATCACCAAGTTGATGCTACAAAAATTAACAAGCGTGACAAGACCCAGCTGAGATCAGTACCACCACCTTGGGGTATGTTGTGTGAAGGTTTTTTTTTTGTTAACCACTGCTGAGGTGTTTATGAGCCTTATGCTGGGTTTATGGAGCTAAATAAAGTTTACTGTAGCAGCTGAAACTATTGTATGGATATGTACAGTATATATCTGTACGTAAGAACATTTGTGGGTTGCAGCATTCAGCATGTTTGCATTCAGCACGTTTGCCATTATTTACAAATGAACTAAGAATGCATTTCAAATTTAAATCCTAAATTTAAAACGAGATCGCAAACAGAAGAATCCAAATTTGAACTCAAGTAAAATTAAAACATAAATATTTAAAGAAAGTTTTGAAGTTTTGAAATAAGGAAATCCTTTTTTCCCCAGAGGTTACGTTTTTAGGAATTTGTAGGAACATAAGAAAAGGGGGGAAGAAAGGGCTATTCTTAACACTGCTCCTTCCCAAGTGCTGCTGACTCATACCTTGCCACTCCACTCACCTGCATGCATATGGCAAATACAATGGTGTCCACTCCTGGTCCTCCTGGGCAGCACTGTCTTCTGGCTTTTGTTGGGCCTCTGAGCTTTTTGGTCTTTCATTGATTGATTACAGTGTTCCCTCAGTTGGGTTCCAGCGCATAAAAAATGGCTTCGGAGGCACAGGTACAGAGGCTGATTGATAGGAGGCAGCTAAGGCCTACTAAAATCATGGCCCAAGAGGACCAAGACTGGACACCACCGACCTTTACCAGAGATGAGATGTTCTGCTCTAGCCAGACACTAAAGCTCCTGCTCTATCTGGCCATAGCCTCTCCTGAACTGAGCAAAGAAAAACTAAACTAAATGCAGATCATGGCTGGCTGTATGGGATGTTTTAGTGCCTGGCTGGGGATTGGGGCTTTGCTGGCTCCAGGATGAAGGATGACCATCCCCTCTGCATGAGGTGTACTCAAATGGGACTCCGTATATCTCACTGTGGGTGCTACAGCAGGCTCCAATCGGACCCACCGTTCATACCGCTATAGATGCTCCGGTGATGAGGGGACATCTCCTCTACTCCCGGCCTCTTCTGTGCCACCTCTCGGCCGGGGCTGCCAAACTTGCCATGCTGATGCCTCAACAACTCGGGGCTCCCAGAAATGATGCGGCCCTTTTGTAGGTGCTCCGGTGTCCCTGAAAGAATCTGTTTGGGCTCTGGACTCCCACACACACTACCCATGCTACCCCTGTGCTTTTGGAAAAGATCCGGGCTGCCAGGCGGCTGAGAAGACACCAGTAAGTGTTTTGAGAACTGCTCTGGGCTGCCTCTCTTGCCAAGTTTCTCTGGACTGAGACTCCTCAGACCCTTATGGTCCGGACTGGAGAAGGACCCGCAGCGAGACCGGCACACCTGGGGAAAGGTATGAGCTGCGTACTCCTGGCTGGTGCTATGTCTTCGGCTTGCTTGCTCAAGACCCTTTGCCTCCTCCCCTGAGCCTGGCTTATGTAGGTGGTCAGGACTGCCTCCAACCGGGCCACCCAACAGCTGCTGCTTATGTGTAAGATGGTCAGGGCTGTCGGTGCTGCCCGCGCTGGAGGTACTGCTCCCGTCACCCACATCCCTTAGTAGGCCAGGCCCAGGGCCACTAGCATGAGACAGGCTGCTCTGGCTATCGATTGAACTCCTGCAGCCGGCTGGTCCCCCGGTAACCGTTGACCCGCCGGTAACTCCAGGGCCCTTCTCCTCATCCAACATGAGGCACAGCTCTCTCAGTTCAAGGTTCTCCCTCACCACTTCCTCCTGCCTCTGCTCCAGCTCTTTCAGCTTCTGCAGGTAAAGCGTCACCTCCTTACGCATTATCCCTGCGCTGTAGCGGCCCAAGCGCTGCCACTCCCTCGACACCTTTTTCCCTTTCTGCCGGTCATCATCCAGAAAGCAGCAGAGGTCCCGCAGTTCCTGGTTGTCTTCTTGTAGCTTCTGATTCACCTCCTGGAACAATCAAATCTATGACTCAACACTGATGTCTAAGCACAGCCAGTTTGACTGATGAAAATGAGTATGAAATACAAAGACAACACATACTCTAGCAGAATGTTTTTCAATATTAGTTTGAAAAAATATATGAAAAAAATTATTATATTTATATATATATATATATATATATATATATATATGTGTGTGTGTGTGTGTATTAATACTACTAATAAAATATAATATTCATATTAATGTTAATTAATATTCAAAATTAATTAATATAAAAAAATAGTTTTTATTCTATATATATATATATATATATATATATGTATATATTATAACGTTAAAAATTTGATAAAAATAATAATATTATTATATATACTTCTAATTTATTATAAATCATGGTTGTAACTTGACTTGTCAGGTTCTACTTTACACAGGGCCTACAAACAATCTCTCCCCCCCATAAGACAAGTGTTGGCATGTACTGTACTATGACAAAAATGACTTTTAAGAGGCGCCTTGGGGATCTTTAGCCCCATTATACCTCATCATGAGCTGTATGTAAATAGCTACATATTACAAAATTTGGAGATTTTAAGAAAAACTACATAAAGATCCAGAACATGAAAGGCCAGAGATGAAAAGCTGTTGAAAACTGCTGCTTCTGTCAAGGGCATTGGACGATTAAAAAAAGTTATATTATGCAAACATTTAAAAAAATAAAAACAGTAAATAAATAAATTGAGCTTTCGCTTGTTTGGTAATAAAGGCGGTGTGGTATTTATAATCAAAAGTAAACTAAGTGAAGAACGGGTAATCCAATTCCATTTTATTCCATTTCGCCCACACCCTGTGACCTGAACACAAGCTTGCCTTACCTTCAGCCCCCGTATTTCGTTGAGATGCTGCTGAAGCCTGCGGTTCACCTCTCGGATGAGATTGCTGTGGTCCACTATGACGCTCATTTTCTCAGCCTCGGCTCTGCGAAGCCGGCGAACCAGCTCCTCCTTATTCCATTTCAGAAGCTCCTCATCCGTAAGTTTGGAGAGGTCCTCTGACGGACCTTCAGCGCTCTTGGAAATGCTCGACTGCAGCTGAGGCTGGGTGGGCTTTTCCATTCTCCCGAGCAACTTACTGAAGTGCTAAGCTATAAAACAAATCGCCGACAAGCCGGTCAAATCCTTCGTTCGCACTTTCCCGCAAATTCCCTCGTGTTAGGATCGAATTGTTGATACTGCCATTTTAACGATAACTGTTCTGTCCATGCTGTCCCCTCTGAAAACAGGGATGCAGCCCTTGCGTACCGGCGAACACTTCTCCTCCTTATGCACTTGCTGTACGGGTGGACCCTCTGTCTCTACGTTAGAGACTCGGTGTGTTTCCGTCTGTCCGTCAGCATCCTGCCCAGCTCAGTGCGGTGCTGATCCCGCGCGGCAGCTCACTTCAGTGCGCAGGGTGCGTGACAGCAGCCTCTCAAATTGCTCGACTGGCTGAGTTGTAATTTTTCTCTCTCCGTCTCTGTTTCGCTCTCTGCTCCTTCTCACGCCCCCTTCTCTTGGTGACAGCTAATTTCTTTATATTGGGCACCATCTGGTGGTGATAAATTAAGCCTACATCAACGGGGTTTTCCAGTTGTTTTGGTCATTTATTTTAGTCGATCTCAATATTTACATGTGCATTTCTCAAAACAGCACAAAATGATTTAATTGCAAAAGCCAGTAATTTGCTCAAAATCTTTAGTTCATCTCTCAAAAGTAGGTAATTTATGTCAATGTACATATCATGTAGAGAATTATTGATCCAATTCCATACATTTCTTGTCATTAGTAAAATACAAGATACAGCTCATCAGTTCAAAACCCATTAAAAATAGAAAAAATATATTTTTTAATTAAATCATGTAAACAAATATGATTTATTAATATGTATATTTATAATAATACAAATATATAATATAATAATTAAAAATATGGAAGATAACCTGACAAATTATGATAACTAGCTCAAATTACTCTGAAAGACCTAAGCAATTACCTAACTTTGGGAGTTCAGACTATTCAGTAGTGAACAATAGCTTAATATAATTTGATCAGCATTATAAGCAACTGATGAAGTAAAAAGCAAACAACTGCATGAGCATGCAAAAGCATTCACAATTTACCAAAAGAATGAGAAGCTGCTTTTGTGATGTACATAAGTGAACAAGTAGTTTTGAGAATTAGAATTCTAAGAAATTGAAATACATTTAAAATAAATATCGGACTGGAGGGCCGGTCCTTAAAGGGGGATTTTAATTGTATTAAAATGTCATTATTTAGTCTTTGTTAAAAAAATGTTCTTCATATATTTACAATATAATATCATTAATTAAAGTACATACACTAGTACATACTACTCTTTAATGTAGTGCACACTGGCAGGCACTGGACTTTTATTTTTCTGTATTTTTTGGACTTATCTTTTTTCTACTCATTTTACAAAACAGTGCTGTGTTCCGTAAACGGACCTCTGTGTTGTACATTTTGAACACCTATTTCTTGTAAATGTAGACATTTCACCTGAGCCACAGCCAACATTTAAACGTCATAATAGCTTATGATCTCTGCTGAGCTGCTTCCACCAGTATTCTGCATTGTTTTACAATTAGTGCTGGAGGAACCGGTTGAGCTCCTGTTCAGCCTACCAGTTTTATTTTGAACTAAAGAGCAAAATAGTTTATGTGGAATTGTTCCCTTCATTTATATAACTCAGGTGATTCCAGCTGACCCCAGACATTAAGCAACCCATAATTTTGCCAGTTTAGCCAATTTAATAATGACTCATTAGTCATTCAACTGACACTTTTATTCAAAGCGATTTACAGTACACTTATTCCTGGTGTTACTAATGATTAAATGCTTTGCTCAAGGACACAGTGCTGATAGTTAATAGATCAGTGCTGCTGGGTTTAAACACACAAATGCAAGTCATTACTCATTAAATATCTGTCAGCGTGCTTTATAAAGCTTCCCTGGTGTTCACATTATATCCTATTTAATTGTATGGAAAATGTACTCCTCTTTCGCATTTCAGCTTTGTGTTTCGTGGAAGAAAGAAAACCTGTAGCAGGTTAATTGTTTTTCTGGTGTCATGCGAGCTGATACTGTAGTTTATTGGCGATGGGAGGGAGAGTTCTGCAAAGTGTTGAGGGGTGTGTCTACAGGATAAGGAACACAAGGTACACAAACAGCCTGTGACAACATTTTTCATCTTGCAGTGCAATGGCGAGGACACTGCTGTCAGCTTTGTGTATCCTGGTTGGACTTGTCTGTTTCCCAAATGCAGAATGTTGGGAAGCACCCTGGTTCTGTCACGGATATGACTGTCCTGTGTACACTGTGGTACAGCAGCATGAGGTATGCAGACGATTTCTGTTTTGTCATTTGGGATATTTAATACTATATTTAATACTATATAATATAAATATTGTCTTACTTAAAATATTTATATAATTGTGTTAATAATACATAAAAAGGGGTTTGAGGAGCGTAACTATGAAGTGAGCCATTGGATTACCACTGATGTTGTGAGTACCAGCCAGAGTGATTTAAAAGATGGATTTTGGAAACTGTATTATTTCAATGACGGTCAAAACAGTGAGAGTAAGTAGGCTACACTAGTAACACTTTACAATAAGCTTTTATTTGTTAATATTAGTTAATACAATAGTTAAAATGAACTAACCATGGTTAATGATGTACATTAGAGAACATATTAACTTTATGTTATTTTATACTAATTTTGTTTGTTCACAGTGCATAAACAGACACCACTTTTGATTTAAACATTTTTAAGTAGATTAAACATTTAGATGAACAAATGCTGTAGAAGTATATTGCCTAATGCTATCAGATGAAACCCAATGACATTAAAGTATGTTATTCACATTTTAATCAATTAATTTTATACTCAGTGTATCATTTTATTTCTAAGGTAGGGTGATAACTATGACCAGGCCTGTGGTGGTCTCCGTAAAGGAAGCTGATGGTATGGGGGAGAGAAAGGTGTCCATTTCCGTCTTTCAGTCTAACACAGACATCCCTGAGCCTAACGATACTACCATCAGAAAAACAGTCATACCAGGCGGTACTGTCTACATCAGGTTAGTTATTTTAGAAAATGTGACAATCAAAAACTGTCTGTTGGACTCTTTTTCATTTAAACATTCCTTCTTTGCTGGTCATTACAGGTCATTTGGTGGTGTCGCGTCTGATAACGATGCCTTAGAGAATGTGCGACAGCTTAGGGAGGACCTCAGAGCTGCAGGAAAGATCTTTGTTGAACACAAGTTTGATGCAGCCGGATATGATGCCCCGTGGGATCTGATCAACAGGCACAATGAAGTTTGGGTTCGTGCACCCTGAAGACTTGCCGTTCCAGAAAATTCTGTTCCTCATTCCTACGGTGTAGCCTTTTTTTACTTTGATGTTCCAGTCTATCAAAGATTTCCTTCATCGTATATCATATGACAAAATGAATCTAGCATTCATGTTTCAGTCTTGTGGATTAATGTTTCTTTTTGTGCAATACAAATGTGGAAGTTCTTTGAAGGTGTTTGATAGGATTATAAACTGGTTTTAGTAATGTGATGTCAGTCATCTACCTCTGTTGGTTTAGGTTCAAACTGAAAATGCAGTAAAATTTACTGAAATCTAATAGATTGATCAATAAATCTCTTTAATCTCTTTAAAAAAAACCTCTTTATTTAAAACATTCTTGTTGTTGTTGTTTTTATTACACATTCTATTTAAGTCATTCTTTTTTTAATCCAAAACATTCTATGAAATGAATTCAAATGATACCGAAACCTTATACAAAATACAAAAGTGGACAGGTTTGGGAATGATGAGAATGGGAATAATGTGATTTTAGGTTGTCAAGTGTCAGCTTTTGTTCATGTACAAGAATCTCCACCTGTTAAACTGGTCTAACTACTGATCCAGATCTTCCTGAAAGCTGTTAATGAAACTTCCAGCTTGTGAGTATGAAACACGTAAGAAAGCATGCAACTTCAGACAACGTTATTGTCATTTGCAGCTTGGTGCTTATTCAGTGGCTTTAAAAATACATAAAATGGTGAGCAGTTTCACAGCATGGTTGAATAGTGCTTAACTGATAGGCCTGCATTGTTTGTTGATGGGGGTTTCCCTCTTGTGTATAACATGGGAGTGTACTAAAGCTGAGTGGAAAACTGGGTCAGCCCACCTGAGACGTTTTGTCATGGTGACGGATCTGGAGTCATTTTAATTAGTCACATCTTCTCTAGCAGAGCCAGGAAATGTGATGAGGCTGCATTTCCCCACTTCTGCAGTTCTGCGCCGCAATTCCTCCACAAAATGGGCCGGCAACCTCACCTGAGAGAGAGAGAGAGGAAACTTTTTAGTCTCTCTGAAACTGTCTAATTCACTAACCCTCCTAGACTGGTTAAATAGCATACAGCAGTTAGCAAACCGACATTGAAAGAAAGAAAAAATGATCTTATATTTTATTACACGTTTAATTTCTTTTTCAAGACAATAATTAAGTCACAAAGAAACATAAAATTGTCCGAATGTGGTTAAATACTCGCTTGTAAATGACAGCAAATGCACACTCCCGTGTTTAATAAACTACTATGCATGCTGCTAATATCCAAAGGTACGTTATTGTACACTAGGTGGCAGCACCGACTTGTAATATTTATCCTCCTCTACATCTGGCGTTAGTCTACTTATTTTGCACATATCCAGTTTTGATAAAAATGTCCTCACCCATTTGCTTTAGCTTTGAATATGCAATTTTGTCCAGACGAACTTAAAGTTAGAAGAACATGTGGGCAGTTCCTCACCAACAGTATCGGAACAAAACCCGCTTCCCAGCATGCCTCTGCACTCACCATGGGAAGCTGGACACTCAACCCACATTCGCAGTTTCCATGGTTACATTTCTATAGCAAGAAGCCAGCCATGTTCATCAAAAACATAATTATGCTTCAATGAAGTCAGATAATCGGTAATAACCCTAAATGTGTTTTTATGAGTCATAGACAACTTGCCGTGACTACTTACTTATATAGTGGTATTTTTTATCAGCAGGCCTCAGGACCATTGTGCTCTGCTGTTCATTTAACACGGTGAGCTTAGTATGTCGTATTAGGTCATCCACTTGGAAATCAGGACATATTCAGCTAGTGTTTGGGGAGTATGGGAGATGTTCAGCCATTCACAAGAACTGTGTAGTTGTGATATCTTGGAACAAGCGAATTATCTCATTTATCGGCACTTTTTCTGAAATTCTGTCTGGGCTCGTATGTGCCACCATGGTGTCCAATAAAAGCCTGTCTGACTTGGCAGGTTATGTCAACATATGTTTGCGGGCTTGTGAATTTTAATCTGCACAGTTTTGGATGATGCTCTTGGTTTGGAGGCCCCAGCCAAAAGCCTGTTTGGACTGGCTCATTGAAATTAATCTTATCAGAGACGGGCCAGTTTCCTGAGAATAAAGTTGGAGCTCTATGCTGTCAGATAAGGCAGTGTAAGAATGCAAGAGCTGTTGTGCGTTTTTAGAGAGTTTTAACCATGTGGAATGTTCATGCTAATGCCAGCCGTGTGCTATGTGTGTCCATCTGTTGCATGATCTGTCTGCTTTCACTCGGTTTTGGGTTCCAAAACATCTAGATAACTACTCTTTGCTTCTCCCATGAGTTGGTTTCATCTTTTTACATAACACACGATTAAAAATACAGCAACTTTTGGCGAAGAACAACGCCTTTTTTTTCTTTTTTGAATGCTGTTTCGTATTAAAATGTCCCTCATGATTACCCCACACTGTTTATAATTGATGATGTGCTAAACACGAGGACAGCAAACCACAAAGAGAGCTGAAACTCACGACTGTCACTGAAGCATAGATGCTGAGAGCAGCAAATTTCAACTAAAGTTTGGCCCCAACGGATTTGCAATTAATTATTTTTTAACAGTCACTGCAGCATATATAATGGTTGTCCTGTGATGTATGGGGTATATACATTACGTATCTTGCTCTTGGTTGAATCTGCTGCAGTACATAGGTGCCGTCCGAATTAGAGGCTAAATAACTCATAAAAACATCAACATTAACAAGTAATCCACATGACTCTAGTCCATCAATTAATGTCTTGTTAAATAAAAAGCTATGTCCTTGATGAGCATGTAATGTTATTCTACAAATCTGTTCTGATGAACAGACAAACTCATATTTACATCTTTTAATTTGCTTTTCAGCAAAATATTATTTTTGTGTGAACTATTCCCTATTTTCAAGATTTTAAAACATGGTGTAAACAAATAATTGTAATATTATTTTAATCATTATTATTGTTATTTATGTATAAAAAGCTGCAATAATAGGTCACTAATCAAATTTACTGAGACAGTTTATGTGAACTGTTCATTTGGTCACAGTGCTGTCAGTTGTTTGTGAAATAGTGATCACTAGGCTCACACTTCTTCCATTACGGTAGTTAAGATGAAGTGCTGTTGTTTCTGTTGTGCTCCTGCGGCATAACGGATGTCATCATGTAGGACAGAAGAGCTCATAGCAAGCCTTGCATCTTCTGAGGTCCACCTTTAAATATCTGTGTCTCCTCCCCTCAACTTGATCGCTGAGCAAGCCTCTCCCATTTGTGATTCTCAGAGTTTGGGGTAATGAATTATTGATTTGAGTTTTTCCAAAATAAAGGATGTTGGGGATTTTATTGTAACTTTTTTTTTTTCGTAAGCACTCAGCTTTCATTAAAATTTAAGAATCATATCTTTGCTTGGCTTGAAGCTAAAATGTTCAGAGGCTTTTGTCACAATATAAGAGCAATGAAATGCCAGTTTGACTTGTTTACAATTTAAATATAATGAATTATGTTTGAAATATAAATATTTTATCTGCAGAATATTCCCTACATGTGCTGTACTTTAGTTGTTCATATGTTCTTTAGTTTATGAAATTTTTTTTTTATTGCTATCTTTGTACTCTCTTTCTACTCTCAAAGTTTATATTGTAGTATGTAAAGATTCACAGTCACATTTAATTTAAGATCTACTTCTTGCTATTAATAGGTTTTGTCTTAAACCCAATTGCTGCTTAATACGGTAGTTGTTAAGTTTTAGTATTGGATAGGATTAGGGATGTAGTATATGGTCACGCACGGGGGTGGACTGGCCATCTAGCGGACCGGCCATTTTCATGCTGGGCCGACATACTTTTGGGCAGGTATACATTTTTTTCCGCCAAGGACGGGCCCATCCAACACAGTCTCACCAGCAATTTGTATGCATTCATACGAGGTGGAAAATTTGTGCCAATGTGTAAAAAATTTGTACGATATCGCTCCACTGCCCTTCCACCTTTGTCTCAGTCCCTCAAAATGGACAGACCAAAGCGAAACGGTGGAGCTGGAAAAGCTCAGGGAAAGTTGCTTTAAGGGGTCATCTGGTGTCACATGCACTTTTTCAAGCTGTTTGGACTGAAATGTGTGTTGGGAGTGTGTGTATACAACCACCCTACAATGATAAAGATCCACAAGTAGTTTTTCTTTAATTTAATAAAAATAAGTTGCCCTTTCTGAAATCAAGCCATTCTCTTGGTGCGGCGTCACGCAGACAGAGGCCACTCCCACAATAGTTGATTGACAGCAGTGTGTCACACAGACTGAACTGGTGTCTTACCTCAGACC
>JAUMHI010000011.1:1082117-1104742 GCA_032359435.1 Enteromius unitaeniatus
AGTGGAGAAAACCAGGCACTGCTCATCACCTGACCAATACAGTCCCAACAGTGAAGCATGGTGGTGGCAGAATCATGCTGTGGGGGTGTTTTTCAGCTGCTGGGACAGGACAACTGGTTGCAATCGAGGGAAAGATGAATGCGGCCAAGTACGGGGATATCCTGGACCAAAACCTTCTTCAGAGTGCTCAGGACCTCAGACTGGACCGGAGGTCTACCTTCCAACAAGATGATGACCCTAAGCACACAGCTAAAAATAACTATAATAAGTGGTTTCACAAAAACTCAGTTACTGTTTTTGAAAGGCCCAGCCAGAGCTCTGACTTAAACCCAATCGAGCATCTCTGTATAAGATCAAAAGGGTGCTTCTACTAAATACTGAGCAAAGGGTTTGAATACTTAGGACCATGTGATATTTCAGTTTTTCTTTTTTAATAAATCAGCAAAACCGTCATCCATTCTGTGTTTTTCTGCCAATATGGGGTGCTGTGTGTACATTAATGAGGGAAAAATGAACCTAAATAAATAGCAAATGACTGCAATATAACAAAGAGTGAAAAATTTAAGGGGGTCTGAATACTTTCCGTACCCACTGTAAATGTAATGTAATGTAATGTAATAAGGGTGAAATATGATACTGACATGACAGGTTCTGTGAGATTCACTAAATATTATTTATTAGGAGTATGTGCAAATAGCAAACCATTTTTAAATGTGCTATTTACCATGGCAACATCATCCAAAATTCCCTCTGGTGTGCTGTGAGCCATGACCTGCAACAAGACAAAACACATTAATACAGAGAATGGAAAGCAGCCAATATTCCCACTAAAATACAGATACAAACACACACCTTTGAACAGACAAAGTCAACTAGCGTGGCTTCCTCTTCTCCAATGTATTCTATGATTTTCTTATTGATCCAGGGGCGGATCCTCCTGTCCATCAATGTCTGTGTGGGCAAAAGAGTCATCAACACATTACACACACGCGCTATAAACTCTGCAATATCTATGATGAGCAATTATAAGCCACAATATACAAATAAACAGCCATTTAAAGCGGTCATACTAATAGCTTGTCTAATAGGTTTTCTCTCACCGTGTCCACCATGTTCCAGTCTAGTGGATAATTAAACAGCTCTTGTTTGATTGTGGGAATTTTCTCAATTAGACTTTTGATATGTTTTCGTTTCTCTTCTGTGTTTACACCAGGTCTTGACCCTGTGACCTCTGCTCCGTCTAGGCTAAGGCCTCCTCTCTCATCTTCACTGTAGTCGAGAGGTACCAGCTTCCTCTTTTTGGGTGCTTCCTCAGCCTCCTCCTCATCAAACTTATTAAAGACACTGTCCACCGTAGCAAGAGCCTTTCGCCTTCCTGCCTGGGGCAATTTAGGACTGCCTGCAGCACCTGAGAGACAAAAAGCAGTTTAAAACCATTTGATGCAAAGGAGAAAAAAGCTTAAAAAATAAAAACCTTCCAAAAAATATATAAAATAAAAAAAAAAAAATTAAATACTGAAAAATAACTGAATATTGATGATCTTCTCAATGTAGACAACCATTTATAATTTCAGTAAGATTTAATTTATTCTCTTATGGACTTTATGATAGGAGTTCAAAAGAGTATTTATTTGAAATGGAAACATTTGTAACATGCTTTTAATGGTTTTTAAACAATAATGTATTAATTTGTTAAAAAAATTAAAAAAAAGAAAGATACCAAACCTTTAAACAGTGGTTTAAAAAAAACAGATAGACTAAATACAAATATAATTGATAGACAGACGGACAGAGAGATTGATCTAGTAAAATTGATCAAGTAACACACAGACCTAGTTTGAGACTGAGGCCTATTTTAGGCCTGAGCTCTTCTGTGGGCGGGGCCTCGTGTAAAGTGTTCTCATGTAACGTGACGCCGTGTGGTGATTCGCTGCCAGGTGTGAGGGGTGTGGCATTGCCGCTGGCTGAAGAGATAGAGGGTGCCACTGGAACAGGTCTGAGTGTGGGCTTCAAGCATGGCTTGACCTCTCGGTCATCATCGTCCTCCTCTTCGTCTTCCTCTCGGTCTGTGATGTTATTGTCTGAGGAGTACGCCTCCTGCTCCACATCCTCTTTTATCTGATGCTCCTCGTGGGAGATGTGCAGGATCTCCTCGCTCGGCTCTTGCTTTAGAGGAGGCTGCTGCTGTTTCTCGGCCTCCTGCTCTATCTTTAAGGCAAAAAACTAAGTTAGATGCACAGACACAGACATAAAAACGAACACACATACGCACCCTCTGAAGTTCAGCATCAGGGTCTGGGTGTCCTTCTGCTAGGAGTCTCTGTCTGATCTCCTCCAACTCATCCTTCTCTCTTTTTCTGTCCCTCTCATCTAATTCCAACTCTTTCTCTCTATCTCTCAATCGCTTCTGCAATGCACTGCCCCTGAGAGAGACAAGACAATGACAAGGATGGTAAAATGTGTTTATATTTTAATTTGTGCTGGGACTTAATTAAAAAAAAAATTATCTAATTAATTAGAGGCTTTGTAATTAATTACTTGAAATTAATCGCATAAATATCTGACCTGAGAACAGTGAGAAGTAAATTTTCTCATACAGATTTTTAGTATACCATTGAATAATGACTGAATACATAAGCTCGTCAGTGAACAACGGCCGTGTGTAGTATTTACGGCTCAATGTGAAATCACGGCCCATAAATCATTTTAATACCTTTTTTCATAATCTTGCAGGGTACAACAGGCATTACTGTTATTCAATAATGTTGACATGTAAGTATTTGCATAACATTGGTTTGTACCTGTAGTATTTGGGATCATCTCTGTCATCATCGTAATCCTCAAGGAACTCTTTCAGGCGCTTGGCTTCTTTAGTCTGCCGGAAAAAAGTACTTTATTTGAATCATTTTTTCTTGGAACTAATTAGGGCCACTAATTGTAGCTATTCCATGATTTTGTAGTCATTACATATCCTACAGAGTTAGTCATTAGATTAATTTCCTTCCTTGTGCTATGACTCAAAAATATGACAAAAAGAAGAAAAAAAAAAGATGGCAAAAATGTTTTAGTAAAAATATATGTACACTACCATTTAAAGCCTTTTATTGAATTAATTAATTTTTACAGAAATTAATATTTTTATTCAGCAATAATGCATTGAATTAATTAAAAGTGACAGTAAAGACTCTTCTAATCATATTATTCTTGCATTTAATAGATTAAATACATTATATATACATATATATATATATGCTTATATATACTGCTTGAAATTATGGTTAGTCCAAATGAGGTGAATGGAAAATATGTATTTTTAAACCATTTCATCAAAAACACATTGCAAAAATACCTCTATCATCATGTGTATAAATAGTCTCTGATAGCAAATAGTTTTTTTTTGGTTTTTTTTACATTTATTCTTACCATCTCTCTGTGTCTTTCCTCTTCTCTCTCCGTTTCTTTACTGTAGTCCCTTGCTTTTTTCCTCTCTCTGATCTCCCAGTTCTTCAGGCGCTGTAAAAGATAAACATCACATTATCTTACTGTGTTTGGTTACAAACAACCATCTGTTTCTCCTGCATTTGAGAATAAAGGAGGGCAGATGATCTAGAAGCAGGACACTGCAGAGCTTCAGAAACAGAAGCAGTACTCTGAAATGGCACAAATATTTTCTCATCAACCAAAACCTCAACTATATATTAGTTTAACATGCCCATTTAGAGTAGATCAAAATCTGAATGTGGTAAGAGCAAAGAAATCCACGACATTCCATTACAATCACATAAAACAGTGCATTTTTGTTCCCAAACCTCCTGATAGGCTGCCTCCTTTTCACGTAACTTCCTCTCCAGCTTCCGTCGTTCATACGCCTCCTCCTCATCTTCCTCACGCTCTCTTTTCTTCTCTTCTCGACTCTTCTCCCTTAAAACACAGCGCGCCCACACACAACATTTATTCTGTACATTAGAAATGAGCAATTACACTACTTACAGAAAAAAACACTTACAAAGGACATAGAGACAAAGATACTAGTTATACCTTTTAAATGGTTCCAGAAATATTCTACTTTAGAAGACTAAACCCCATGACGTAAAAATAATACTTTATCTAACCCTTTTTAAAAACTATTTAAAAATATACTTTATATTCATTTTATCGCTTTTATGTAAAATATATAGTATTCATATTTCACAATATTAGTTACTTGTTACTTTTAAAATGCTTTATTTCTGTTAACGATTTATAAACTACAGTTTTGTGTGTTCTGCGCATTGCCATATGAAGCAATACGAGAAACGCTACTTATTTTCAGTTGTTTGATGCCTCTGCATTTCAAATATGTACATAACTGAAATTTTAGGAGTACACTAGCAAGTAATCTTTGATATGGATAGATATCCCACTAAAAGCCTTTTAAAAACTACATAGAATGGTTTTCACTGTAAATTAATTAGGTAATGTGACATTTTCAAGTAACCAGGAAATAATTTCAAAAAAAGAAGAATCTTGCACATACTTTATTATGCAATATTCTATATGATTCTATAGTCATACACACCTTGATCTACTTCTGTCCTTACTGCGATCCCGACTTCTTTCTTTCTCCCGCTCTTTCTCCTTCGTTCGTTCGCGGTCTCGCTCTCGCTCTCTTTCTCTCTCCTTCTGTCTCTCTCTCTCCCGCTCCTTCTCTCTCTCCCGATCACGTCGCTCTTTCTCTCGCTCTCTCTCTTTGTCTCTTTCTCTCCTCTCTTTCTCAATCTGCTGCCGTTCTCTCTCCTTCTCCTCCTCTAGCTTCTGCAGGGTTCCGATGGGGAAAGAGATATATTAGTTCATGTAAGTGTGAGAACACACATATAGAACAAGGGCAAAGTTCCAGAATCTCCCTGGAAACAGAAAGAGGTTTAAATAATGAAGCCAGTGTCTCAGTATGATGAAAATCTCATGATTTCAACACTTACACTCAAACAGATGCACACACAGTATTCCTCTCCCACATAAAGTTTCATCCTTCTACAAATGATTTGAGAAACCATGAAAAATAACATCTGAAATTTTTTAAATAAGAAAATAATTTTCACAAAAGGGTTTCTATTTGAATGACTTGAAGAGATTATATAGTTGCCTGTGGTAGACATCTCTTTGTGTTCATAGATGGTTTCATTGCCAGCCCTTTAAAAGAGGTAGGGTTGGTCAGTTCATATAAATACAAATATACCTAACCATACTCCCTACTAGAGATGCTGTGATACCAAAAAGACAGAACAGATTGTGTTAATGCGTTTTCAAAAAGTAAACTAGGATATGTGTGTGTGTCAAATCCATTAAACGTGTTTAAAATTAACAGTTTTTGTTAACATATTGTGTGTACTGTGCATATTACTATGTATATTTAAATACAACCATAACACATACAAGTATATATGTAAGAAATACATGGAATATATTTTTTATATTTATGTGTAATATAAATCATATGGACGTTGGACCACAAAACCAGTCTTAAGTTGCTGGGGTATATTTGTAGCAATAGCCAAAAATACATTGTATGGGTCAAATTTACAGATTTTTTTTTTTTTTTTGCCAAAAATCCTTAGGATAGTAACTAAAGATCATGTTCCATGAAGTCAATTTACGACTGGTTTGGTTGTCCAGGGTCACATATGTATATGTATATATTTATATACATGTAAGTATACACACATAGTGTAAAACTTGTTTGGATGTGATTGATAGCACTTTATAAATATTCATTTGGACAGTAAAAATATTGAATATAAAGAAACTAAACTTAAAAAAAGGAAAGTATTAAAAAGCAGCGTATGATGAATAAAAACAACATAATGCACAGCAACAGATTATTTGGCTGCATTTACACTTCAAAGGTGTTCTTTGTACATTCCTTTAAGAAAAACTGACCCTTTACATTGCAGACACAGAAATACGAACCTGTTGGTCAGACGGTCCTCGGGTACCAAATTGACTGATAATACACATCTTTACGTTAGTATGGAACTTACAGTAGTACATCCTTACTCCAAACAAGCTCTGAGTGTTTCTAATTTTTTAAGCGATGTTCATCATTTCCAATCACTGTTTTTTTTTGTTTTTTTTAAATCAGTTTTGCAAAGATCCGTAATACACTGTATCATCCAAATACATTCACTTTGGCAAAATGAATGAAATCAGAGAGGTGGAATCTCACCCAAGTGTCGTCTTCTGTTGTCCTTCGGGCCTCAGTCGCCCAACAAATACAAACAAACATAAATACAGACGCTGACCATGCAGAGACAGAGGTTACAGAAAAAACAAGTTTCAATAAAAACAGACTCTGTCTGCTTTACTGAATCACTGCTGAGGACAAGAACTCTCTGCTCTGAATGGTGAACGCTGACAAAAGAGAGGAAATGCAAAAAAAAAAAAAAAAAAAAACAGAGAAACCAGGAGTGTGACCAAAAGATGTGCACAAAAAAAGTGGGATTGAAAAGATGTGGGACTGATTCTGTGCTGAAATTTAGTGAGCCAAAAATCTTATATGCAAAGTATATTTTTAGTGAACTTACCTTTCAATAAACAATAAAACCTGGTTAAAAAAAATTGCTTTTATTTTTATATTTTGCAGGGGGGTTCACTTACACATTTAAATAGTCTGTCCATGCCCATTTTCTTCCCTCGAACTGACGCTTAGCTCTATTTTCGGTCTTTTTAAGTTACAGGTTTGCGGCCAGGTTCAATATAGTTTTACTTCAATAAGCCTCAATAAGCTGGCATTACATTCTTATAGGATTAAAAACCTATCAAGCAAAACAAAAAAAACTTGATTACTCATAAAATTACTGTCTTAAACACACGGATATGGGCCAGTCCTGCTCGGAAGACATATTAGAGCTGTACTGTATTATAAAAAAAAAAACAACAGACAGAAACAGAGAGAAAGAGCGAACGGGATAAGAAATATGACTTACCTGAGGAATCTTCAGCTTTGTGCGTGCTGTGAAAGGGCGCCCCCCTCAGACTGCAGTGAAAAATACTGCAGTGGTTATTCAGTACTGCATTTCTCACCAAAACCACGCTTTTACACAGAGGACTCACAAAGGTTCACTGAGCTCTGCCTACACAACTCCTTCCAAAAATATGGTTTATTGAGCAACTTCTGCTGAACGCACACACTCCGGATAGTTTGTCTCCTGGGGTCAATACATCAAAGTGTGTTACATTTCAGCAGGTCTTTTTAACACTATGGCATCCTCTGTCTCACATTTCTGACCCAGAGCCAGTTGCATCTTTGTGGATCCTCCAGAAGGGGGCGCCCAAGATATGAAGTATAGAAAAGGAAGCTCATACTTACATCCTCTATTCCAGCAACTTTTTCCAAAGCTCTGAGATTCATCTTGCTTTAGTCACCATATGACCTCTACCGTAATGGTGGGGTTTAATGAACAGATTAGCTTTAGAGGGAGGTTTACAGTTTGTTCATGCACTTCTTGTGTGGTAAATCTAGCCTGAACTGGTCCTGCCCATCTGCTGCCATTGTTGCCACTCAGAGGCCACTCTAAGAGGCTTCAGCCATCTCTTTTCTTCAATCATTATATCAGAAAACAGCTGTAAAGTTGAAATCTGATAAATTTGTAAGCATTTATTTTGTTAGATATTTTGCTTGGATGCTGCTTGGTAAAATAACACAATTAATATTATTAATAAGAAACGTGAATAATGTTGTTTCTTGGATTTAAAAAATTACCTCATGCAGCTGTCTTAAATGGGCAGGACATCTCAAATTCCTACAGATGTATTTGTGTTAATTTACTCTACTGAGGTGTAGTTTCAGTTATAATAATGTGAGTTTAGAGTACTCTAGATGTGGCCGTCTTCAGTCCACAGACTAGGCTAAGAAAAAGAGAGAGAGAGAGGGAAAAAAAGAAAGTAGTGAGTTACCTTGTGTGTGTCTCTGAACTTGCTAATCTCTCTGGAAATTAGGTCTCGCTTGTCATCTTCCAGCTCCATGGCATTTATATCATCCTGGAAAAAAGAAACAGGAAAACTGATTAGACCATGTGATCAGATAAATCAAAGCTTAATAAACTACATTTCGGAACAAAAATAAGCTACATCTAAAGAAAATACACCAAAAAGAGTTCTTTTAAAACTGACTTTCATCTGTGGGGAAAAACAAAATTAGAATGTTTAATAATGTATCAGTTGATGTTTTCAATGCACTTACAGTAACTTCAGCTTTCAAGCTACAAAAACCACACCATTACTAAACACCATAAAATGATGGCTTTACTGAAAACAATGGTATATCACTCTTCCAAAGTCATATGAGAACTTAGTCATATGATATCTTTTAAAAAAGCAAGCAAATAAGTGGTATGGGTTTGAAACTACATGAAGGTGAGTAAATGATGACAGAGTATTCCTTTAATTAAAACTTTCTGGAAAATGTCTCAGTATTTCAGTTAAGTCATTATGATAGGGCTATTAGGTCAGTATGGTTACCATGGTGAGAGTAAAAATACCTCCTTCTTCTCTTTCCGTTTCTTGCGTTGATGGGCTTCAGCATCTTGTGAGGAGGCTGAGAGCTCACTGGAGTATTCCCGGATCAGACTGTCTATGGCACCTTTCACCATCTGGTCACGCCGCTTCGTCTCTTCATCCAAAACCTCTTCCTTCTCTTCATCTTTAGCCTCTTCTGCAGTCTGAGGAGCCTTTATAGGGAATGTGTATTGGTATGTGACAGATAATTATCATGGTTTTCAAACTCCTTTAGAACTTTGGACCGGGATGTTCTCTGAGACTGACATGCACAAACAAACTCTTTCAAATCAATGAAACCAGTAAAATTCTTCTCCTAAATATGTACACAACATATGTAAGGGATGCATGTATATATGGGCACATTTGAATACACTATATTGCCAAAAGTATTTGCTCACCTGACTTGACTCGCATGGGATCTTAAGTGACATCCCATTCGTAATCCTTAGAGTTCAATATGACGTCAGTCCACCCTTTGCAACTAAAACAGCTTCAACTCTTGTTGGAAGGCTGTCCACAAGGTTTAGGAGTGTGTTTATGGGAATTTTTGACCATTCTTCCAGAAGCCCATTTGTGAGGTCATACACTGATGTTGGATGAGAAGGCCTGGCTCTCAGTCTCCGCTCTAATTCATCCCAAAGGTGTTCTATCGGGTTGAGCTCAGGACTTTCAAGAGCCCAGTCAAGTTCATTCACACTAGACTCTGTCATCCATGTCTTTATGGACCTTGTCATGTTGGAAGAGGAAGGGGCCAGCTCCAAACTGTTCCCAGTTGGGAGCATTGAATTGTCGAAAATGTCTTGGTATGCTGAAGCATTCAGAGTTCCTTTCACTGGAACTAAGACTCATCTATCAGATTGCCAGATGGAGAAGCACGATTCGTCACTCCAGAGAATGCGTCTCCACTGCTCTAGAGTCCAGTGGTGGCGTGCTTTACACCAATGCTTTTATTGCACTTGGTGATGTATGGCTTGGATGCAGCTGCTTGGCCATAGAAACCGATTCCATGAAGCTCTCTGCGCACTGTTCTTGAGCTAATCTGAAGACCACGTGAAGTTTGGAGGTCTGTAGTGACTCTGCAGAAAGCTGGTGACCTCTTCACACTATGCGACTTATCATCCGCTGCCCTGTCAGTTTACGTGGCCTACCACTTCATGCCTGAGTTGCTGTCGTTCCCAAATGCCTTCACATTCTTATAACAAGTTCTTGTAATTTATAATTCTTATAAGTGACAGCTGACTGTGGAATATTTAGCAATGCCAATGAGCAAGGAAATTTCACGACTGGACTTGTTGCACAGGTGACCCATTCTTTCACAAATCTTTGTAAAAACAGTCTGCATGCCTAGGTGCTTGATTTTATACACCTATGGCCATGAAAGTGACTGGAACACCTGATTCTGATTATTTGGATGGGTGAGTGAATACTTTTGGCAATATACTGTTTGTAGATTTGATGAAGAAAAAAAAAATTTAAAAATCAAGAAAAATAAAAGAGAGGCATTCATGAATGCTTTCAGAGTTTTATTTTTTCGTTTGTATGTCTGAAAGCATCTTAGGCTCATCCACACTAACAAATAATAAAATTGTATTAATTTAATCAATAAACAATGAAAACAGTAATACTGTGACATATTATATCAGTTTAAAATAAAGTTTTTTCTGTTTTAATATATCTAATTATAATCATAAACCCCCAGTTTCACAGAAAAGGCTTAAGCTAGTCCCAGACTATGTTTAAGCTGTCTCAGATGAAAATATCTTGCTCTGACAAATCTTAAAACATGTCAGTGTCATTGTTCTGTGTTAAGATGCACACCTGTAATATTTTCTTATAAGGCATTTTTGTAAAAGTTGCTTAAATACCTTAGTTAAACTAATGCCTAGTTCTGGCTTAAGCTAAGCCCATTTTGTGAAAACGGGCCAAAATGTATTAAAATACAGATAATTACAGATATAATTTTTAAATATTATTTTTTCCTCTGATGTCAGCAACCATTAGTCAAGTCTTCAGTGTCACATGATCCTTCAGACATCATTACAATATGCAGATTTGGTGATTATTTGAATTAATGTATCCTAGCTGGATGAAATTATAATTTTTTTGTTTACCCCATTTCGCCTCCTCTGACTGGCCTTCCAGGTATCCAGCTGAGCTTTAGTTTTTGCGTCCACCTTCACAAGTAACTTCTTATCACCCACTTGCAGCTCATGAAGCAGTCGGAGAGCTCTCAGTGTGGACTCTGGCTCCTTGTACTCACAAAAACCAAACGCTGTACATACAAACACACATCAAAATACCTAAGACATATGCCAAAGACAGCCCAGACATGCAACAATTACTAGCGCAATCCTGTATATAGATCCCTATAAAATCTAAACTGCGGGGCTTAAAGTAGTCAAACGAAAAATTAAAAATACCAATTCTTTAAAATAAATAAATTGGCATTGCTACCATTAAGATCTTAAGGTCAATAATGGTGGTTTACAAATGACTGAACACACAATGCACTGATGATTATTATAGTCTTTCTTTATACCTTGCAGCTTTCCAGAAGCCCCCTGGACTCTTTTCCAGCTGAGGACTAAACCACATTTCTGCAGAAGAGAGGAACATTTATTTTGTGGCAAACTAACATTGAAAACATTCTGAGATACATAACAAAGACACTCCCATGAACATCAGGTCAAATAATGCACATGTTAATCAACTTAAAATGAACATTTAAATTCTGGCCCCATTTACTCACGCTCATACTGCTCAAAACTTTCATTTACCTTCTAAAAAAAATTTTTGGTCAGCGAATATGCATTAGTTCTCATGTGTCAAGCATGTAAGTTTGAACTTCTGTTTACCATATTTGATGTGCTCGATCACATAAAAGTGAGTAAAAGATGACAGAATTTTATCTCTGGAGAGAAGTAAGTTATGAGTCTAAGAGATGTAACTTTATTGCGCAGATAAAGGTTGCAGAATATATTCCAAACACTCACCGCCAACAACTGCCGCACCAACATGTCAGAGGCCTTTTCTGAGATATTTCCCACAAACACTGTGGTGGTAGGTCCTGTGCTGTTGCCTGTACCTTCCTCCGAGTCCCTGTTACGGGTGCCAATGGACTCCTTAGTCAGCTTCTGAACCACTGGCATTGCAGTTTGTACCAAAACCTGCAGCACATCCCAGGAACAAACAGTAAAGTACAACTGCACAGAGTATAATAAACACAACCTCTCTGACAGTTCCACGCATCTGAGTTGGGATGCATAAAAGCTTGCATGCTTATCATATTTAATGGTCAGGAGGAAAGCACCAGAAGATTTGATATATGTTTGGCATGGCTTACAGACATTAACAGGTATGGCACATTGTAAAAACTGATTCTCTTGGAAACATTCCAGGAAATGATTCTCAGGCTGGTAACTGAGTTAATATGTAAAAAATTAACACAAATTAAGGAACAAAGCGGTTTCTTTACATACCGCTGGAGAGGGAGTCATCATTCCCACAGGGACTGGGATTATCGGACCTGCTTTGGAAAAATAAAAATAAACAAAGATTAAGAACTTCAACGTCAATAAATATGAATGCACATATTTCTTATCTTCATGACTTACCTGTAGGAACAGTGGTGGGAAACCCAGCAAACTGTGTGGGGGAAATGCCAGGGGGCAGCTGGGCTATCTGGTTCAGATGAGGGAATGACATGTCTGCTGATGCACAGATCTGTCAGAGAGATTTCATGTCAGCTCCAAAGAGCGTAATATTACCAATCAACAACCACTGCATCCACAACAAATCTCTACACTTCATTATACCCTAACGTTACTTGTACTGGGAGGCCGGCTGGAAAATGAAGATGTTTCCTCTGTATTTACAATTTAATTAATTAAGACTCACCCAATTCGGTTCCTATTCTCCACAGGAATGGATATATAGCGCCACGTTTAGTAAAATATTAAAAATTTCTCTTTTGATTTGGTCATGCGTTCCTCTGATAATAAAGAGCATCCATAGAAAATAAAAAAATATCGTCAGCGACAAGAATGGCAATTTAGCATGAAGTCAGGTGGTAAAGATGGGCGGGGCTTATTGATCTAGTATAGATGGAGGGTTAGCAATTATATTTCTCATGCTTTCTAAAGTGTTCGCTGGTCCTTTTCTTTTTATTGATTATTAAAAGTTGTACGTGTGATAGTTTTTTTAATTTTTAAGTGTAAGGGTTTTAAATATTGTTAAAAGCGCTACTAAAACAGCATGTTGACAGCCTTGTCACGTGGTACCTGATACTTTTCTCATCGCAAACCAGGATGGACCAATCACAATTGGTTTTTTATTTATTCATTTTGATGATGGTTAAGGTGAATGGTGTTATATATAAAAATATATATATATCAGAAGCAAAAATTCATTTTATTCAAATTATTCATTCGATTTTTTTAAACGTGTTATTATACTGATAATGTCCTCAGATTGAGAATTAAGTTTTTATATTTTGAGCCAGCAAGCACCCCCTAGAGGAATTGAGCTTTTGTGCTTCGGGAAAAAAAATATTAAACATTCCGCTCAAGGAGAAAATATCCCGGAAATGTTTTTAAATGCAGCACACAACATCACATTGATGCTACAGCGCCACCAAATGTCCAGCTGACTTTCTTTTTATAGAATTAGCAAACTGTTTCAAAGATACAATAATATCGGCCAAATAATGGACTAAGGCAGTCTGACATAAACACAAATGACATTTAACGCAAATTCAATATGGCTATGCAACCCTGCTATATGAATATGATAGCAGCCAACTCATTAAAAAAGAAAAAATAAATCTAAAAAAAATAATCTACCAGCAGATGGCGCCAATTGAGAAGGACTCCATTTACTAATTCAATAATCTCTCTCTCTCTCTCTCTTTCTATATATATATATATATATATACATATATACACACACATATATATATATATATACACATATATACACACACATATATACACACATATGTATATATATATATATGTTTGTATGTATATATATATATGTATTCTTTATTACACAAGCGTGATAAGCTAAACTATACCTACTGATAAATCTCAATGAAGTACGTAGTTATGTTTAACTACATAATTCAACCTCTGCGTATTTGCTCGTGGTGCATATATAAACACTGAAATCAGGCCAAAGTTGTCAACAACTTGCCACACCTCGTCATACTAGTATTCAAGATATTTCTACAGAACTGAAATATTCAGTAATGCAGCCATGCTATGGACACTTGATCTGTTTTGATCCACTGGATCTGGAAGATGGGAATTTGTTGACGAGACATTAAGCAAGCCAAAAAACATATGGAGCCGGCAGTGCAGGGATGGAAATTTCCAACACCACAAAAAAAGCACCCCATCTCTCACGCCACTCATTCGCCCAAAGCCACGCTCATCGAAACAAACCCACGCGGGCGGAGCTTGTGATTGGCTGGAAGGGAGGTGTGTCATCGGGTGTGACGCAGGTTCGCTCGCGCTATGAATAGAAAAACGTGGTTCACGCCGCACTGAGCGGACGAAGCTGTCTGGACAATTGGATGCTGGAGGATTGTTAGATTTTGGGGGGCGGTCCTAAGAATTTACCCGAAAGCGTGTGGCTTTGAGCTTTTACCTTCCGCTACACACCAACTCATGAATATGAAATAAGTGGCAGACTTAAAGAAAACGTCGCGGCAGGTTCACAGCCAGTCTTGAGTCAGAAGAGTAAAAGCCGCATCGTCTGAGACAACCTTCCGCAGTGTTTTATTTCAAAACTCTCCCATTGAGTCAGCATGGCCTTGAGAGGACCACTGTCTAGATTACTGAGCTCCACGTTGAGTTCCTGCCAGCAGAGCAGATCGCAATCTGTTGCCATTTTGGGAGCTCCGTTTTCCAAAGGACAGGTAAGATAAATAGATTTATTTAATTAGAGCTCACAGAAGTGATGTGATGATAGTGATGTGACGGCACTTTTATGATCTTCACTCAGAAAAGGAGAGGGGTGGAACATGGACCCAAAGCCATCCGGGATGCTGGTTTGGTGGAGAGACTTTCAAATCTGGGTAAGTACATCATTGCGGTCATATCTGTATCTTGATAGGCAAGATTTATAGATTTATTAGACTTGTGATAGATGTGTATATATAGATGTAGCCTATTTATTAGATAGATATGATAAGACATCAAAGGGATATTTCACACTAACATGGCCATTCTGTCATTATGTAACGTTATGTACCCTAAAAAAGATAAGGACTGACCGCTGAAGTAACCTTTCACATTATTGCATCATTTTTTGATGCAAAGTTGCATGATGACCGAGAGAGGTTGTCATTCTGCTAATCAAATAACTTCTTTAAATAAGTCATGCATGTTTGAAACAAGAAGATACGTCACTTATACTTTAAAAGAGCTTGACAAGTTTCGTTTTTAGGGTGAACTATCTCTTTAAATATATTCCCACTGCGAATCAGAAAGAAAGGGCTACATTGCCTGTTACATAATCCAATGGTCCAAACGTGAATGGATTTACAAATCACTTCACGAGCAATAATAGCTTGGCTGTAGTGTTTTATGACTGGAATATAGTAAGTGAAAGCGTTCAGGTCGGTGAAGAAGTGTGTTCGTGTGTCACTGCAGTTTCTCCACTCGTTCATGATGGGATGATGTGGGACGACCTGCGCAGTACATAACAATAGGGTATTATCATTCACAACAGACTTTAGTGGGGATGGCGCAGTAGGGATCTTGCGAGCAGCAAACCCATCTATTCAAAGAAGCGTTTAATTCATGAACGATGTATGGGTCCTTTCTCACAGAGGGCCTTTGCATTTCACTGCGCTGCTTTCCATTGTCTTTTCTGGGTAAAAACGCGGCTTTCCGCTGTTGAATAGTGTGCCTCCGGAAATTAAGTGCCAAGTCAATTCCCTTGCGTTCTGTGAATGACCCTTAACAAAAGCAATTTTGTTACAAAGTTAAAATTCCTCGGAAAGAGGGCGCAGAGACGTAGGCAAGACAACAAACAATGAGTAAAGAGGGGGTTATACGTTTAATGCATTTATTAATGTTAGGGTTGTACTAGTGAGTATAAGCTTTCAGATGAGCTGATTCAGACTGCAGACTCATGTTAAAAATCCAAAGACATGGAGATGTTATTTTGGGTTGCTCCAGCCAGTCAGAAACGAATCTGATGACCTCATCAGAACTCATGGGATTTCTGTCGTGGATAACCGCGGCCAGTGAATGTGAAAGCAGTTCCTGCCAGGACTCTAACAAAAGCCCTGGGACGGGTGGCTTCAAATTACTGGAGAACATTCGTGGTTTTTCATTACAAGTTTCCATAATTAATTATTTCTTATGAACTAAATAAACAATGAATGTATCATGCATTATTTCTTTCTGCCTGGAAAGAGTGAGAAAGGAAAAACTTTCACTGTCTACAGTAGTCATGGCAGCAATGCCAGTAAGATTTTGGGATTCTTGACACATTTTCAATAACTATTAGTATTTTGAAATCTTAAGAGCATTTGAACAAAATACAAGAAGCAGAACATAAACATTAATGCATGTATGAGAAATATTCTATTCCATTTTATTCTCAATAATCAGGTTATTAACCTACCAGGGTTGATAAACGAAAAAGGTGAGCATTCTACATTTTGAAATATATCTATCCGGGCCAGTGTAACCTCCCTGGGTCCGCTTCCACCACGACTCATCCTCGCTCCGAGCAGGTGTAGAGCCCAGGTCTCCAGCATGAGAGGTGGGCCCTCTAACAAGGAGGTTAAAGGCCATGACCTCTAGCCTCAGTCGCTAGAGCTCCTCTTTTTGAGATCAAGGGAGTGAAGTTTACCTGCACAGCACCTACTTGCTGGCCCCCATTACACCAGGGTGACCGAGATTTCACCAAGTACAAGATTTCCCGGATCAACATGCTGGAACTACATCCCAATCAACCAATGAGAAATATCTGTTTTAGGCTTATGTTCAGGATTAGGTGCTTCTACACCCTTGTTAATTTTAGGCATACATTTTGGGTAGAGGTAGGTCTAGGGGTAAGGATTGGGATTAGTTTATATTTTTGGACAGTAATGATGTTGATCCAGGATCATGTCTTGGCAAAATCACGGCGACCTTACACCAGACTAAAAAAGCATGCACGCATCCTCGTTACCGTCACTGCGCAGAGAATGTAGAGTGATATTCCTACATGTTTTTTAATTTTAGTATCGTCTTGCTACTTGAGTGTTACGTTTGACACACCTAATGGCTACTGCTTTTACAAATAGTAATAGTAAAATAATTAAAGAACAGAAAAGAAGGTGTAATTCGCCAAATGCTTCAGAGTCATTACATTCCAGAGCTACTAGTCAGAATGTGCAAAGTCACTTCGTCAGTCCCGCCTGCAGTCAGTCAGCTGTTAATCACACAAACACAGGCTTGCTTTACGTAACTCCATGTAATGCGATAGTTCTTGCTATCTTAAGCCTGAGCTTTTTTCCGTCGGCGGTTATGAACAAATGACTTATGACACAGCCTCTTAAGACCCCGTTTCACCTTAGCTGTAGAGGATTTTCCCATATCTGTGCGCTGTATATATTTTTTTTGTCATAAGCTGTTCTTTCTTGGGACACTACTTGGATTGTTTGAGGAAAAACCGGAGTATCAGAATTTATTGGATTTACGGAAAACACACGCACATAGTAAAGATAGATAGATAGATAGTGTATACACACGCGTGCGCACACAATCTAATGATGCAGTGATGATTTACTTTAACATCACTTTAAAGAGGCGCTTCGCATCATGTGTTTGGAGTTGTCAAAATAACCATAGCACCGTATATGGCAGGCATTCTTGACTAAACTATATCAGAACTTACCTTATCCAATGCAACAAATATAGATGTCTTGCTCTCTTTACCAAATGTTGGTTGTAAATATCTTGCATACGGCAAGCTGTTAGATTAATTACACTAAAAAGAGCTGAACTTTAATATGCTCACTCTTATAAAAATTTGGTTGACGTCCTTAAATGCAGTCAAGTCAAAACAAACTTAACCCTTACCACTATGCCAGCTTATGATGAACATCACTTGTGCTTCTAGCATGGTCAACTCCCTAATTCCCTCTTGTATTCAATCAAAAAACATGTTTATTTTTAATTATTTAAACTTTAACTGGGCCACAGTGTTCACATCTATTCCTGTTAAGAGGCCACTTGGTATGCAAGTCCATCATTGGTCATTTAAAATCTGATAAGTAATTCAACACTGCCACAAAGTCACCACGGCTGGTCTGGTTCTGTCATCCTGGGCCCCATCAGCTGTTTAGACCTTCATCAGTATCCACCTATGGGGGGTTCTTACCTACATTTCTATATGACACTACATGGTCAGATTCATGCTGGGATTGAGTGACAGAACTGTGACCTGTCCATCAAAGAGTCTTAGAAAGAAGCATGAGCTTGGTCAGAGTGGGCAGAAAGTGTGAAAGCTTTAAGACCAGGGTTCATTGAAATGGTCACATGAAAAAAACCCTCGACATGTCAGTTGGTTTATTAATATGTCCTGTCTTGTAGACTATGCTGTGCATGATTTTGGAGACCTGACCTTCAAGCACCTAGAAAAAGATGAGCACTTCATGCACGTGCCATTCCCACGCACAGTTGGACGTGCCAATCAGCTGCTGTCGGGAACTGTGAGCGGTGCGGTGGGGGCGGGACACACCTGTGTCATGCTGGGAGGAGACCATAGGTACACAATTTTTGTTCTTTATCTAAAGTCTTAAAAAAATTTTTTTTTATGTAAAATCTTGGGCTAAAAATACACATTTATCTACAAAGCCTTTTATCTTGATATATATTCATGAGTGCTTATAATTAGTTACTTATTCCACTAGTCTTTCCATTTGTCTTTTTGGCACAAGCTCAAATGAATGCTGTAGAGCTCTGAGACCACCTTTACCACTTCAAGTCACTTAAAGTCAGAAGAAGCTGTTCGTATTTCCAGCCAGCTTAATCCATATATTTTATAATCAAAACTGATCTGACACATTCAATGTAATCTTAAATTTGTTCTATTAAAGGATAAAATCATCAAACATTAACATTTGTAATGCTTTCTTCCCTGCAGCTTGGCAATTGGTTCGGTAGAAGGTCATGCTCAGCAGTGCCCTGACCTGTGTCTGATATGGGTAGACGCTCACGCAGATATCAACACTCCACTGACTTCACCTTCTGGAAACCTCCACGGCCAGTCTGTAGCATTCTTACTCAAGGACCTGCAGAACAAGGTGATTAGCATTCATACTCAAAATAACGTCAACCATTAAAAGAAATGTTGATATCAGAATCTCTGACATGATTCCTTAAATTCATGTAACCTCATTGGAGATTTCCACTTGCACGTAATTTGGCTCCAGAAAACCATTTAGAAAGTCTAAATCCATTATCACCTTCTTCCTTGCCTGCAGATGCCAGAAGTTCCTGGATTTTCCTGGATGAAGCCTTTCTTGTCTGCCAGAGATCTGGTCTACATCGGCCTCAGAGATGTGGATCCAGGCGAGCAGTAAGCACACTATGTTCTGTCATTCAGGATTTGGCACCTGTTTGGCATGTTGTAAAGCTTATGTTACTAAATCACAAATTGTGACAATTCATAGGCTATTTATACAAGTGACATTACCTGTAACCAGCACGAGGGCACAAAATCAAATGTTCATAATTAATTCAACATGAGACTGAGACTAAATCAGACACAATTCAAGGGTGAATCCACTACAATTAATAAACCGTGCATGTATAAAGAAAAAGAGAAACTACTTTTTACTAACCAGTTTTGACTTCATTTCTCTCTCTCTCTCAGTGTAATTCTAAAGACCCTGGGAATCCAATATTTCTCCATGCGTGATATTGACAGAATGGGCATTCAGAGGGTAATGGAGGTCACTTTGGATCACCTCTTGGCAAGGTATAGTGACATTGCGAAAAACTAGTAGTGGTGCTTCTGTAAACCCCCAGCAAAATTGCATGTTGCTGTTTATTGTCCATGTAGTCCTCCTGTGTGTTATTGAACTCTGTAAACAGGGGCAGAGTAGTTTTCTGGACAGCTCACACGCAGCCTTATTTGACCTGCCTTGGATGTTTAATGTCACCTTTAAATACAATGTAGCACTTTATCTCAGTTTAATCTGTATACACTACATCACAATCAAACAACTTATGTAACTTGTGGTTTGTTTGTTTTTTAATATCAGGAAACAAAGGCCAATCCATCTCAGTTTTGACATTGATGCATTTGACCCATCCTTGGCTCCCGCCACTGGAACTCCCGTTAATGGAGGATTGACCTATAGAGAGGGCATCTACGTAACAGAGGAGATCCATAACACTGGTATAGATCTACCATTCACGTAACAGATGACTTTGAAATCAAATATTCTTTGATGCTAATGTTTTGTTTCACGCTACAAAGGTTTACTTTCTGTTATGGATGTGGTTGAAGTGAACCCCACGCTAGGAGCGACGCCTGAGGCTGTGGAGGCCACGACTAGCCTTGCTGTTGATGTCATTGCATCCGCTCTCGGTCAGACGCGCGAAGGTGCACACATCGCCTTCCCAAAGATTCCAGAACCAAAAGAGGACACCGAGCTGCGGCTTTAAAGCGCAAGATATTCATTGAGGACTTTGACAAACCAACCACTTTGCATTCCAAAGTCTAAAAGAACGACACTGAAGGGTTTGCAGAGACTGAGCACCAGACTAAAGATTAAATTGAAGCTTACTGTAGTCTTGGTCAAAAACAATTGTCACCTCACTGGTAAGGTGCTGCTATAAGCACATGAGTGAAATTTATTTTGTTATACCTACCACTAATTATGCTTTGGCTAAAAAAAAGAGCTGAGATCTGGATTCTCTATGTTTGAGGACTTATCTAGCAGAAAGATATTTTTAACATTTGTCAGCTATTAAGGGATTAGTGGGTAACCCTGATTACTCTCTGGGATTTACTGCAGGAAAAAGTGATCTAAAAGCCAATGTGCTTAACATATTTTTGCTAGCTGCGGTGACTCTTTACTGTGGTGGACTGACTGATTTTCCTTTAATTTGGAACATGTTTGCACTTTTGGACCAGAACTGGTTTTTACTGTATTTCTATGTTTGTTTTTGTATAGTAGGACTGCTTTTAATGGCTAATTTAATCCTACAGTTTTGGTTAGGTTGAAAGTGAGTGATTTTTTTTTTTAAATAATGCATTTGAAGTAAAATGCATTTTGTACACCCTTTCAGATCTGAATTCATCACCAGTACCAGAATCTTCTTGGGGAAGGGTAGATTTATGTTTTAGTAAAAATGTTTTGTTGCAATAAACAAATGTACTGGAGACAGACTCTGACTCATTTTTGATTTATCAGATTGTCTAATGAGCAAATCAAATGAAAATATTCATAATATTCATCTTAAATCTAAAATAATATTGGTTACACTTTATTTTAAGGTGCCCACAATACAGAGTAATTACTTAGTAGTTGTACTTAAAATGAAATAAAATGTACTTGGTGGAACAGTTTGTAATTAAGTTAAATATAATAGGCAGATTCTGTTACAAATTTGTAACAGGCCAAGTCTGTTACACAGCTACTTACGTAACCAAAATATTGTCACATGTTGCAGACCTTATTCAATGTAATTCAAGTACACAGACATAAGCTACTTAAATAAAGTGTATCAAGATTGTACTTAAGTGTGCTTTATGTGTATCTATGCTGTACATCCTATCTAGATACACCTTAGTTTGACTGAACCCATTAGTACACAGCTTAAACAAATATAATACCTTTTCTAATTACATTAAAATCAAAGGATCACATATGTTGCAGACTTTATTCAATGAAATTCAAGTACACAGACATAAGCTACTTAAAATAAAGTGTATCAAGATTATACTTAAGTGTATGTAGCTGTGTAACAGACATATCTGTAACATTAGTTGCCTGTAATAACAATGTAACAGACATATCTGTAACATTAGTTGCCTGCAATAACAATATCAATATCAAAAGTAGCAGTTAATATGTGGTGTATCCACCAGCTGCTTCATGTACAGTGGAGATTTTGTTTTTAGTTGTGGCTATACCCTGCTACCATGCAAAAACCCTACACCACTGAGAAAAGTAACTACTAGCATGAATAAAAATAAAAAGGCCCTTGCATTGAATGACTTCAATACATCTGTGGCCAGAGAATAACTGTAATTGGTGTCTTAGCTGTAACTTTTTTTCACTGTTTTCAGCTTCAAATACCCATTTTGCTGTGTGACAGGGCATTGTCCTGCATTAAAATTGCCGTCTGATTGAGTTATAAACGCAGGGAAGGAACTGCATGTTGCCACAGGAGGTTCTGATAAACATTTGCACTCTCTTTGACCAAATCCTGCTGCAGAAAACATAATGTTTCTAATACCCAAATAAACTGAACTTGTTTTCATCACCGAAGTGAACTTTGAACCAGTTCTCCTCTGTCCACACACCATGCTCCTCAGAAAAGGTTCATCTAGCCTTTTGATTCTTTCTGCTGAAGAAAGGTTTGGTACCGGCTTTCAGTTCAGATTCTCTTGAGACACTGTATGCCGTGACAGATCCTTAACCTGTTCAGCACTGAACTAATAAACAATTTTATCTGCAGAGTTAAACCAATTCCACACTGAGATTCTCCACATTGTCCCTCTTATGCATATATATTTTATCGATGACCTGCCCTTTTGTGGGATTCAAATGAGTGACATTGTAAAGGTGCAATTTTCATAAATTCACTGATTTTGAACACCCAACTTCTCTTGCTATGACTGCTGTTGACCTTCACCTGGACAACCTGCTAAAGAAGGGTTTGAGTCACTTTAGAAGGGCTCACCATCTTGCAAAGTCAGTAAGAACCAGAAAATTAGGCTGCCAATTAAAAAAGGTTTGTCAGATAATTAAGGAAATTTGCACAGGGTGTAATACAGTATCTCACAAAAGTGAGTACACCCCTCACATTTTTGTAAATATTTTATTATATCTTTCCAAGGGACAACGC
>JAUMHI010000011.1:1109758-1130440 GCA_032359435.1 Enteromius unitaeniatus
TTGTTTGGCATCTCGAAGCGAGATTCCTATTCGTCGGTCTCGACGTGACGTCGAAGTGACCGACTGAAAGGGAACAAGGGACGCAGAGAGACACACTTCATAATAAAATTCGACAGGAGAACACTGACAGAAACAGATAAATTCATATACATGCAAAAACAGAACATTCCCATAGAATTTATATCTTTTGCTGCTTTGGGAATTTATATAGTCAGAAGACATTTGACAATAAAATATAAGCCTCACATGTTGACCTTTTGACCGAAAAATTTTATTATAAATATTTTTTAAACATATATATATTTTTTTTTATTAGATATTTATTAGTGCTGTCAAACAAGCAATCACTATTAAACGCATAAAAAAAGTTTTTGTTTACGCAATATACTGTATGTGTATACTGTGCATATTTATTATATATATATATATATATATATATATACACATGCATTTATTTAAGAAAATATATTTAAGATATTTTTAAAAATATTGTTTATACATTAAACATATTTATACATATATATACACATGTAAATATTTTCTAAATATTTACTGTATGTGTATGTATTTAGGATGCGAATAATCTTTTGATAGCACTAATATATATATAAAACACTCACAAACTAAGGTTAAAAAATTTGGGGTCAGTTATTTTTTTCTAGTTAATCAGTACCTTTATTTAGCAAGGATGCATTAAATTGGTCCAAAATGACAGTAAATGCTTTTAGAATATAATTCATAATTATAATTTTTTATAATATATAAAATATTTAAGCAATACCGTTAATAATTAAAATGTGAATAATAATAACGTTTCTTGAGCAGCATATTAGATGATTTCTGAAGGACTATGTGACACTAATAAAGACTTTGCATCACAGGAATAAATTAAGTTTTAAATAACCTATCTAAAATAGAATTTAAATTGTAATAATGTTTCAAAAAATTACTTTATTTTACATCAAATAAATCCAGCTTTGTACAGCATGAACATTTTCACATGCTTAACATCTCCAGTAGTCTGAACACTCCTTTACAGCCCTTCCTCTGGGTCACTTTAAACTTAACTGTTCGTTTTCTGCTCACAAATCATACACACTGAAGACACTGTTCAGACACTGAACCTGCAGTCAGTCTGGCCATTATGTGAAAATTAAACATCCTGAAAGACAGAAATGCAACAAAAATGTCCTCAGTGAGCAGCTCAGCACTCGTCTGTGGCTTTTAAAAAATGGCAAATTCTGAAATAAACAGAATAGCGTTTTATCAGCAACGTGTACAACAATAATTAACTATGCATTAAACATAACTAGACCACACTAATTGAACAAAATCCCTTGATTGCTAAAGCTAATATTGAGGAAAATAAACTGATAATCCCCAGGTCATGGTATTGTATTGTGAATTAGGAGTGTGTAGCTGCTCACAGGACTGGAAGGGAAGATCTCTCTGCCAAACACCCACACAGAAGACCTCAGGAAATCTTCAGCTCTGGTCAAATGCACTCATATGTGTAAGAGTGTAATCCCAATTTGACCCTTCAAAAGCACTGTGTAATAAAACCACAATTTGATTCCCCAAGTCTCAAGGTGCAGGTCTACTGTGTGTGTGTTGATGCACTCCTGGAGGTAAGCAAACACACTTCAGAACATGAAAAAGATCTTATACATTATTTCAAATACACCCCTGAGATGGCAGAGTGCTGACAGAGACGACAACACACACGCATACCGTCTCTTTCACCCTCTCAGCATCAGAATCAATGCCAGCATGAAAAAGTAATGCACTAAAAATACTGGAGAAGAGACGACACACTCTTTCACACAGCACTGCTTGGAAAGCCCACACAGAGATAGGTCAGCGAGCAAGTGGCTGCTCCATGCTTACAATTACACATTCCTCCTTTCATTCCCCTTCCGCTCTTGGTCCGTTTTTCTCACTCTTTTGTGTCAGAAGCAAATTCATTGGATCGAAATAATCTGATTATTAAAATTGAAAGACTATCTGCATACTATTTCTGATGGTGGACTGGAGAAAAACTGTATGAGTCTCTGAAAGCACAAAAAGACATACTGAAGAATATTGTTGTCCAAAAAACATGAGAGCATTTATTATTATATATAATACAATACGTTGAATTAGCTTTTATTTTTCAGCTCTTATCTTAAAGTGATAGTTCACAGAAAAACTTAAATGATGTCATTAAAGGGTTAGTTCACCCAAAAATCTCAAAAATGTTGTCATTAATTATTCACCCTCGTATTGTTCCAAACCCATAAGAACTTTGTTCATCTTCGGAACACAAATTAAGATATTTTTGATGAGATCAGACAGCCATCTGTCTCTCCATAGACAGCAATACACCTGAAATGATCCAGATCCAGAAACGTGGGAAAAACATCAGTTAAACAGTCCATGTGACATCAGTGGATCAACTCAAGTTTTGTGCCGATACGAGAATACTTTTCGGTGCAAAGAAAACAAAAATAACATCATATACTCAACCGTTCTTCTCCTATGACTCACGTCTTCCACCATTTTAGAGAATGTTACTGCATTCCCATGCTTTCACCCTGATGTAAATAAGGCTGATGGTGGAAGACGTAAGTCACAGGAGAAGAGTAAATTATGTTATTTTTGTTTTATTTGTGCAAGAAAAGTATTCTTGTAGCATCGCAAAAGTGAGGTTGATCTACTGATGTCACATGGACTTTTTTACCCATGATGGCTGATCTTAATTTGTGTTCCAAAGATGAACAAAGGTCGTATGGGTTTGGAACGACATGAGGGTGAGTAATTAAGGACAGAATATTTATTTTTGGGTGAACTAACCCTTTAATTACCCTCATGTCGTTCCAAACCTGTAAGACTTTCATTCATCTTTGAAACATAAATTAAGATATTTTCGATAAAATCTGACCTTTGATTAAGCTTTCTAACCCTGCATAAACCACAGCAACATAACAGAAATATTCCCAGGCCCACATTGATAAAACAGTCCATGCTACATTCAACCGTAATTTTACAAAGTTGCAAAAATACAAGGTACAAATTAGCATTTTACCAGTTCTTGCTTCTGGGAATCAAACCGATGACCTTGCTGTTGTTAGTGCTACTATAAAATGTGGATTTTTTCTTTGCTGTCAGATTTATTTCAATTAATTTAAACAATGACAACAATTCATGGGACACCACTGACTTTTTTGAGTTCATTTTTTCCACAAAAAAGATCAACTAAATCATACTGGTTTGTAACAACATGAGGATGAGTAAATGATGCCAGAATTTTCATTGATTGGTAAACGATCATTTTAACTACTTTTAATTACGAGTAGCTCATGGCTACTTCTCCAACACTGGTTCAATTAAATGAAACTCAACGAAATCAACAGGTTAATCTATGAGCCGCTGGCAATGTCTTGATCCAATCATACAGATGGTGGGTTTGAATCTCATTCATACCAAGATCAGGTCAGACCTCTCAGGAAACATGACTGGCAGCATTTCAGGACGGTGAGCCAATCGTGGGTAACCTCCTTTCCACCACCTCAGCTGTTCCCATGGCAATGAGATGCCTGTGGGCTGCAGGCTAATGTGATCGTGTGGATCTCAGCATGCGTTAAAGTACCTCGTTGGCACCTGTAATCAATAGGCAAACAGCAAATAGCTGCCTCGGTGCTTTTCGAAGTACACACATTCTCCTTGACTGGGACTTACTAGCACATGGGCAACACAATAGGCATAAATCGTGGGGGAAAACGTATGTTTGGGAACTTCCGTCTTCACTCCTCCATCTCTGCTTCTCATATATCACACCTCAGCCTGTGTCACAGAACCCTCAGCAAATCCGTTCATACGCAACTGTTGACAACTGCCGCTGAGAGGCATCTTAGTGTTCTCACTTCAGACAATGAATAGACTACAAATATTCACACAAAAGGCCTATGAACAACTCAGGCTAATTAACATACTAATGAGGCCTTTAAGCTAACGAATTTTGTGTGCTCATTACAGAAAAAATTGGAGGCAGTCAGTCATGTCTGCGAGGGCATACACAAATGTAGGTATTTTTTGTCATACACACTCGACACCGTAAAGCCAAATAGCACACAAACGCACAACAGCAAGTTTGCTACCGGCAGCATATCTGTTTCCCAAAGTTCTGGCTTTCACCGGCCTGGTGAGGAACGTCTCTTGGGGTAACAGGAGACAGAGCGAACTAGAGACACCCACAAACACGAGCCTCCCCCACACTATTTTAAGAAATCCCCAGTTGGGACGACACCTGATAGGGATATAAACAGAGTGTAGAAGAGAGTGTGGCAGGTGCAGCTGTCCTGGATTAATCACATATCTCAGCAAATTCTCTTTACCTGTTCAGACCCCCAAAAGAACATGAGGAACTCACATCAGATGACCAACTCTACAATCCCATATGCACATATTACAAATCCCCACTGCCTCAAGTGTGAGTTTACCATCATGGTTGGCAGAAATACAGCATAACAGAGGGACGTAAAAACTGGTGGACCAAATTTGACATGTAGGATGCTGGGATTCTGTAAAAGAATTCAGAAACGTACGCATAACTCGCACATCCTCAGACAGATGACTGAACAGGCAGATCATTGGTTTTACGCCGGACTCGAGAGACACTTCTCCTCATAAATGTTTCACACGGATGGAAGTAGTATGATACTTAACAAAACTAGTTTCGATGGCAGTTCTCTGAGAGATTTCTAATACTAAAAAAAGAGAAATTCACAATTACTTCAAACAGCACTCCAAAAAAAAAAATCACTTTGGTTACAGTAAGTCAATCACTCAAACGGCTACGAATGATTGATACATATTTTTGATTCCCAAAAAAAGAACCGGCTCATAAGAGTCATTCGTTAGTGAATCGAACTAGATTGGCCCCGCTGTAGATTTTGGATTAAATAAAAAGAATCGGCTCAAGAGTAATTCGCTCAAGAACCGGTCTACACTGGCCGCGCTGCATGTTGATGATTCACTCAAAAAGAACCGGCTCAGGGGAGTCATTTGTTTGGGAATCGAACTACACAGATCGCTAGATTGGGTAGCGGTGTCTCCGCTGAATAGCAGTGCAGGAAACACTGTCAAGAGTATATTAGTACGGTGATCTGTCGCTTTCGCGGATGAAGCTACCGCCGACCGAAACGTCAGGAAAAACTAAACAGGTTCTCAGTAAAAAACGATCCATACGAGACTCTAAACCACTATTAAGTAAATCCACATATTTTGTGATTAAAAAAAATAATCGAGACCGTCATGGTGCTTTCTGTAATCACCGCGATGCCGAATTCAGCACTGCCAATGATTATTTTACGTGTGAGTGGCATTATGGTGGAAAAGATCCTGTGACGCAAATTTGGAGACATTCTCTCTCCCCAGCAGTTCAATCTCGCGCTGAACACATCCGCTCCGAGCAGCGTCTGCCGTTTAACGTCACCGGGGCGAATTCGCAACATTCCAACTATCCCTAAATAAAGCCGGTCGCGCCTCGAGCTGCACTAATTATCGCTGACTAACCAATAGCGACGCGCAAACGCATTGAACGGAAGGTACGTACCTGTGATTTGAGCAAATGAGGAATGCTTTCCTCCTAAATGATTTTCGGCAACACCAAATATTCCAGCCGGATCGGTTTCCTCTCCGTTAAGCGTGCAGCTTGCTGCTCCTCGGTGGCAGATATACCCCAGGGCCGCTTTCGCCCTCCTCACTCGTGCGCACACGCACACACGGACAGAGTCCGGTGCCTGCCTAGTTCCGGCAGATAGATGGAACCGGCGAAGTGATGCCTCTTTCCCTCGCGCGGCTCTGATGGATGCGCCGGTCACCGGGGCTGTCAGCGCGCGCTCAGATCGAAGCGCCGTTGAAAAATGGAACCTTGGGATCCATGTGATCGGTTCTTCCGCGAGCCCCGAGCAACAGCGGCGAACGAACGCTCGCGCCCCCTCCCCTCTCTCTCTCTCTCTCTCTCTCTCTCTCTATCTATCTCTCTATCTCTGTCCGTCTCACGTTATAGCGCAGGAAACAAGTTGGTGTTCTCACAACCGAGCGGGCCTCGTATCATTTCATGACCAAGCATCCCGATTCAGCCCCGGTGCAACCGCTGCATCTACAACCGTCCATCCGTCAGCATCTGTGCATTTCACCAGCAGGCATGACTTAATTACGGCTTCATTTAATCATGCAGTTGAGAGACTGCCCGAGTTGTCCTGCTTGTTTTCCGTGCATCACGAGAGCAAGAATTTTAAGATGGCAAATAATGAGAATTAAAGTCACCTCTCTCCCCCCACCTTCAATCTCCGCCTCCCTTCTCCAGATTTCGCCTTGGAAACACACCCTCCGCCGAACACACGCGGACACACGCGTCTACGTCATCGCATCAGCTGGGACCGACGAGATGCACCATAATTCATGTGCATGTAATATCACATCCTTGAACGTTTAAAATACCACGCAAGACCATATGTGGAGCATTGCGTGGAGCAAGTGGTCAAAAATATCTAATTTGGACTATAGAGGTGCATGAAGTCTTTAATTTTGCATGCTGCCAAACATTGTCTTTTAGCTTACATCTGTGGACCTAAAATTATGCGCCATAAAATGTGACATTTTATGATTTTAGATCTAATTTAATATCACAGTCTCTACTACTTGCAGGTTGATACATCAGCCAGCTTGAATAATCAAACATTATCGGGCCATTTTTAGATCGTCTGTGCCAGATTGGATGAATAATGGAACTGGCCATCCTTGAATAGAGTTTGATCCAAAATCAATATCAAATCAAAAATCAAATATTTGTTCTCATTAAAGAGACAGTTTGAACAAAAACGAAAATTCTGTCATTTACTCGCCCTCATATCTTTCCAAACCTGTAAAATTTTCTTTCTCCTGTGGATTATAAAAGAACATTTGTGTCCAAACAGCATTTCATCTTTTGTGTTCCTCCTCAAGAACTTCATGCAAGCTTGGAACGATATTAGAATGAGTAAATTATGACAGAATTGAACTTTTTGGGTCTCTATAGCTTTCATTTAGCCTCTGATTATTAGTGTCAACCATACCCTTGTAATATCGTGAACTGCTTTTTTTCACAGCCAACATGACCAACATTTTTTCAAACCTTTTCTTCCAAACCACCTGTCACAGAGAGAAAAATCAAATCTTGTCTGACCTTTTTTCGCATTGACTGTCCTATTTTATTCTACCTTGAAATGCCTCAAACGATGTAACTATTTGCTCCTGTGACTGATGCAGTGCCAAGGTCAACTGAAATACATATACTGATAAAAAGTATACGCTGGAAGTTGCACTGTATGTTGCTGTGAATAAAAGCATCTGCTGTTAGCATACATGCAACACAATGGATTGCAAACACACCTTCATCTGAATGCATAACCTTTGCAGACATACGAAATTGTTTAAAAGTTTAATGTTGTTGACATACAGGGCTGTACAGGGTTAACAAATGATCTCAGATCAGCTGTTTACAAGTCAAAATCTATGAGGCCTTTCACTGACGTAAACATATCAGTCACCTAATCTGTGTTCCTGCAGATATCATTAATGCTGATATTATCAGTCCTACTTCCAGCCAAGGAAAGAATGTGTGTGTGTGTGTAAGAGAGAAAGACTGTGCCCAGGGTAATCAGCCCACTCACTGTACCAGCCTCTTCTAATTATGGCTGCCCTTCACATGACCAAATCATTTATCACACATATAACAAAGCTAAAGCAAATTACCACAGACGCACACACACATAATAACCTGTTAACACAAACACCAGCTGTTCTGTTGAGGAGGACTGTGGATATTTAGAGTGAAGGACAAATCAGAGGAGTGAATCAATGAATGAATCAATCATTGGCGAAGCTGATAATAAAACCCACATTTTTTTTGCTACACGTTCCCAGTTGCTTCCAAATCTCTGGATCTTTTATGCTCAATTGGCTGCCTAATGTGAGTCTTATAATAATTGAAATGAATGCGAGCACTACACAGACACAAACATTGCCCAACTAACAAATCAGAGATTTGAACAAACCACAAATCTTAAATATTTAACAATGGCACGTAATTTGGTTTCTACAGCCTCATTAACACGGACACCAGTTAAATCCGTGCTGCTGGATGCTAATGGCCATTTTTACTACATATTCAACCAATTCTGATCACAGGGTTGCGTAACGCTTCCTGCGTAACACAGTTCTTGAGTGTAAATTTGGTCACACCCACAGGGAGTAAAACTGGAATTTGAATTCTAAAGAATTTGCAGTTTGCTGAGTTACAATTCAGAGACAAAAAGCTGTTATCATTGATAATATTAGGATATGTTTCTTGAGCATCACATCAGTATATGATTATGATTTCTAAAGGATCATGTGACACTAAAGACTGGAGTAGATGTTTGCTGAATTTAGATTTGCCATGACAGAAATAAATTATATTTTAAAGCATATTAAATTAGAATACAGTTATTTATAACAATATTAAATACATGCAGTCTTGATGAGAATAAGATACCCATTGTTACACGGTGTCCTTGTTACAGTGTAATAATACATTTAAGTCCTGGTTAGAGTTAGGATGAGGGTTTGTTTAAGGGTTCTGTCCGTCTGTTTTTTTAGACCTTTTTCAAAATGTTTAAACAAGTCTTTGTCAAGCCAACATTCCAAGTCCTTGCTTTCCAAGGTAAAATGACAGTCAGCTTTACCAGAGTTCAAACTGTGTGTGGGTATACTCACTCTCCCCTCTGGCTCCTCAAAACACTCTAGCATTGTCGTGGCCAGATTTGCACAAGCATACTCACATTTTCATCAATGAGCAGACTCTGGCGGACACTGCGCCCACAGCAGTCACGGAGAGGCTGATATAGCGACAGCCAGAGAACAGAAGATATAGACCTCAGCTGTCTGCCTCCTCCTGCGGTGAGACAGGCGTGTGGCAGGCAAAAAGTCCGTCAGCTGACTCAGCATGTCTGTCCACCCTCAGTCGTCTTACCTACCGGGGACAACACCTATAGTAGCCAGCTCTAATGCACGCTGATGGGAAATTAACACAGAGACACACACAGTAAATGAAGGGACATTCATCTCTTCTGTCATCTTTAACAGAGGTCAAACTGTGTGTGTGTCCTCACCCTCTCCTCTTGACTCCTCAAAACCACACACACAAACCTCACCTTAACCCTACCCCTCACAGAACAGTGTCCCAAAATATATATATATATATCATTCTGTATAATTTAGCTATTTTGTCCCCACAAGATCAAAACTGGTATTTCTATTATTGTCTTTCACTCACCTTTGAAGCATTCTTGGTGTATGTGACTTTCTTCTTTAAGACAAATTAAATCAGAGTTGTAATAAAAATGGTCCAGACCTCTTTAAGCCTTTGAATGAGTTTAAATGGGTCATAGCCGTTACACTTCTGAAGACGTGAAAGGACATGCGTGTACTCATAATACCACGTCCCTTACACAGCTCCGAAGGTGAATAAAGTCCTCCTGTAGTGACTCCACATGTTTTTGTACACGAAATATCCATATTTCGAACTTAATAAGAACTTCAATATAAGCCAAGAGGAGAATGAGCTTTCCTTTGCTAAAGAAACTGCATTTCCCAGAGGCACACGCGCAATGCATACATCCGCCAGGACTGCTTCCGGTGTCAACAGACAGCAGACGTGAGAGAAAAGTGCTTATTAAGTTTGAAATATGAATATTTAGGATATTATGGATATTATGGATATATTATAAAAAACACATGGAGTCGCTACAGGAGGACTTAATTCACCTCCTAGAGCCGTATGAGCGATACACGCATGTTATTTTGCATCTTTCGCATCTTTCTATTTCGCATCCCATTTAAACACATTCAAAGGCTTGGTGGGATCTGGATAATATTTTTTATAACTATCTCTTTGAGCCACAGAATTGTTTTCATTACTGTTTCTTGAACAGCAAATCAGCATATATCAATTATTTCTGAAGGATCATGTCATACTGAAGACTGGAGTAACGAATGCTGCAAATTCAGCATTGCCACCACAGGAATAACATTTTATAATACATGAAAACAGACAAATCTTATATAAAGTTGTAATAATGTGTATTTGTGACGTAACATTCCCACAGTATTGTATATCTGTGTAGTGATGCCACAGAGTAAAGGGATGGAGTAATACGTAGATGCCCAGATGGCTTGTTAGTGCCAGTGTACTTATGTGTACAAACATGATTGGCAGAGCTGAAATGTGTGTGTGTGTGCTGAAGTATGAATGAATCTGAGGTTGTGTGTCTACGAGATAATGCATTTGTGTGTGTGTGTGCTCTGCCGTAGTTCTGCCAGAGGGTGTGTATGTGTGTGTATTTTCTGCCTGAACAGTCCTTCTGCTGCAGAGCATCAGGATATTTATAGAACACAGAATTATGACAAAGAAAAACAATAAGCTATGCATATACAGCATTGCATGCATGAAAAGGATTATCAGTTAGTAACGGTGCAGTGCTAGTATAATTTTGCTGGATATAATGGTTTGTGTGTGACACTGATGTTATCTGCTTCAGCATAGAGGTGTGTGTGCCACGCTAATTATACAGTTCGAGTTCTAAAAGATAATTACAATACTAAGAGTTCATGTGGGTGTTTGTTCTAGGATGGGAAAAAGGGGTTTTCCTTTAAACGTTGCCAATTTCATAGCAAGGCCCCTTGTGTAACCTTCACACACACACACACACACACCTTTCTATCCTCTCTGCCATGTGATTTGCTAGCTCAGGAAGTATGCAGTAAATATTGAATTTGACTTCTTCTTTTCTTAGTGCTGTGATTAATAATTGATGCCGTTTTCTTGCAGTTTGTGATAAAAAATTGAAGCACACGTGTGAGGGAGTCTCAAGCCACAGTCTGAGAACACGAATGCACACTATTCAGATACGAAACGCTTAAATGCGCACACACACACACACACACACTTGTGACATACAGTACAGGCCTGTATACTGTATGTATGCAAGAAAATATGCCACATTTAAACATGTTTACTTGCAGAAGGCAGTTTATTAGTTACTCTGCTTGTGAGACAGAACATTATAGATATTCTTTAACAAGATAAGTTTGTTCTTAACCCAAAACCCTATCAACTTCTGAATCAAATGCTTAGTATACAGACATCATTCAAATTTGTTTTTAATTTCTCCAAATTTCATATCAAAGCCAATCAATGTTTTTTTTTTTTTAAACGTCAACCTTAAACTTTAAACTTTAGATAGCAGACATAACTCCCATTACTCCAGTCTTCAGTTTCTTTCAGAAATAATTTTAATATGCTTTCTACTTTCTACTCATGAAAAATGTATGTTGGTTAATGGTTAATTTATGAAATAATGTTGAAATGCTGTTTTTTCTTTCAGTGTTTTTGTGGAAACTGTGATTTTCATAATTCATAGTTTTAGAACAGCATTTATTTAAAATAGAAATCTTTTGTAACATTGTAAGTCATTACTGTCACAATTTTGATTAATTTAATGCATCCTCACTGAAAAAAAAAGTATTAATGTCTTGCTGATTAACATCTTACTGGCCCTAAACATACATGTGGCTTCAAAGAATGCATAAACCTAGTTTAGGTACATTTTATTATAATCTTTTAGAACAGGAACCGTAGGCCCTATTAGAAGAAGACAGCACTTACGTCTCCTCTGTGATGAGGCTCTGCAGGTGAGATCTGATGGATTTGAGCCAAACATACTGAGTCATATTTACAGCTGACAAGTCGAGTTTCAAAGCATCTTCTACAAGTCTCCTTTGTGCATTGCAATAGCTGCTGGACTGGCTTCCTGTGGGAATTGATTCATTTGTGCCACCATCTTCCAAGTCACAAAGCTGCCACTGACCTTTGACTTTGAATTGGTCCAATTTTAAAAAACACTGGAAGGAGGAACTTTGTTTCTGGCTGCTTTCAGATGTCCGCTTTAGCTCTCTGACACTAATTTGGCTTCCTAAAATCTTATACTGATTTGCATTTTAATTCAAACGGTCACTGTCAACAACCTACAAAGTGGAATAAAACGAACAGAAAATCTAACATTCAAAAGAGACTATTCACACAGAATGTGGTTATATTTGAAACACGGGAAGATAAAAAGTTAAACTTCTTTAAACTTGAGCACCACAGTTCTTGAACCCCGTGTCAAACATCAAAGATGCAAAACATCAATGTCCCCATTAAGTGGCGGCTACTATTCTAGCCAGATCAACCTCAAAACAGTACATAAAACCACTCTGAACAAAATCGCTCCGAATTGAAAAGTAACACTGTATAAGCCCGATTTCTAAAACAACGTTAAAGATTTAGTCTGCAAAACTAATCTTAGAAGCATGCACACACACACAACCCCACCAGGCAACATCGTATATTTGAATATTTGCAGGCCCATTTTGTTTCTCTGTGCCAGTGCAAGGGAATGAATTAGACTGAAATGTTTATCTCTGCAATGACTAATAAAAAATAAAGATGTTTACTAACATTAATAATGCTCTAGCTCTGTGGTGGAGGTCTGACTGTAGTTCAAGAGGTCTAATTTAAATGCAAGTGCCACCCTTAGTGGAGAGCCAGATAAATTGCTCAGTGTTTCAGGGAGAAGTGGCTTCCTCACACTGCAGCAAAGGAGACTTGTCCTCATAAATCTGTTAGTGGGCTGTTAATCTAATGGTTAAGGATCTGGGCGTAAGAGGTTACAGGTTCACCACTACTTCAGGTTGTTGAGATCACAGTTGAGCTCTGTCACATCTGAGGTTTTGAGCTTTGATAATGTTCAGCATTTTTCTTACATATTAAAAGGAATTAATGGTTTTACTTATGGATTAAATTCTTCAAAGTGTCAGTAAAGAGATTTTGTGACATTTCTGTTCATCAAAATCCAAAAAGAAATGACAACAAATGTTTTAAACTGACACATGTGACCATGCACCACAAAATTGGTCGATTTGTTTGAATTGGATTATAAATAAGCTTTCCATTGATGTAGGGTTGGTTAGGAAAAGACGATATTTGGCAGATCTGGAATATGAGGGTGCAAAAAAAACATTTAATGTTGAGAAAATCGTTTTGAAAATTGTTGTTGTCATTGGTCAAGTTGTCCAAATGAAGTTCATAGCTATAAATATTACTAAATAGATATTACATTTCATGAAACATGAGTTTTACTTAATAAACACATTTTTGGTGTAAAAGAGATCATTTAGACCCATACAATGTATTACTACAAATTTACCCATGCTACTTATGACTGGTTTTGTCATCCAGGGTTGAGATATATAATTAACTTCACAAAACTTGTTATAAAAGCAAGTGAATGTTATAAAAGCACTTCACACTTGTCACGACAGATTAATTAGCATGTTTTTGTGCTCCTCACCTGACCAGCCAAAACATTTCAAAAGTTTATTGAAATATACAAGAGCCTTTCCCTGTCAACACTGTTTTGACTCGAACTGGACACATGGCTGGTTTTAATGCCCCTTGAGGATATCTGGACTCCTGAAGTCAGATTTGTTGACGTGTTCCCTTCGGCCCTTGAGGATCATTCCCACTTGAGCAATTAAAGTGACGGAGCACATGATATGACAGTGCTGGAATTTCCAGCAGGAGAGTGACGAGGGGGAAGAGGGAAAGTCAGCAGGGGCTTGTTAAAATGTGCCTCTGAACAAAGCTTCACATCACACAGATGAGTCAGTGCTGGCGTTAACATTAGCCTGAGAGCGGATCCTGTTTGGAAATACACATGCACTCCAGGTCTGATTCAAGACCGTGTGCTGCACAGCTGGACGCAAGATAAACCGAAGATTAGATTACCTTTTCAAATTGCACAACCATAGGTGGAGCATTGATCAAAGCAGCAGGTGGTGATATTCTACCCAGATATTGGCGCTTGCTCTGTAGCATCTCGCTGATGCATTTATGGATGATGATGTGCAAGTGGCATAGTACTGTATAACACTGAGCAGCATAAAACCACCATCACAAAGTGAACACAGACACCTTCAACCGACAGTTTTGGGGTTAAAATGCAGGATTATCATCATAAATGATAACATATGCCAAACCAAAATAAAGTCTTACTGAAGTAAACCTTGTTGAAAACTTACAACTAAATAATAAAGTTCTGTAAAGGGGTCATCAGATGCCCATTTTACACAAGTTGTGTTTCTTTAGGGGTCTTGAGGAAAAGTCTATAACATACTTTGGTTATGTATCAATCATAGTGTAAAAAACTACTAAAAAGCTTTTTAGCCTGTCAAAATCATCTGTTTTTATCAAACCATTCTAGTTCATGTTGCTTTAAATGCTAATGAGCTCTGCTGACCCCGCCCCTCTCTTCCATGGAGTGAAGAGCAGACTGTAAACTTCAGCAATGAAACTGACTTACTAGCACATTATTAGGAAAGGTGGTTTGCAAAGATTCCTAAAAACCCTTATAATCTGTTCTTCTGTAGATAAAGATGGATCAAGAATGTTTCGCGTGGACATACACGTAAAAATACACTGGGATCAGTGCATTTCCTTCAAAATGAAAGTAACGTTAATCCTCTGTGTCCTCAGCAGCCTGCTATATTCATTATTACATCTAACAAAAAACACCTCGATCACTTCATCTGGACCAGAGTCGACGCAGTGGTAAAGTGAACTATCGTGGGAGGGGCCTGTGCAGAACTATCAATCTGACAGGAACTTCAGAACAGCCTGATTTGAGAAAGGGGATTTTAAAACAGGAGTTTAAACAAACACACTGAGTGAATATTTATCACTATGGGGGTGTACACACACTTCCAATGCACATTTATGTTTAAATAACTTGTGTAAATTTTATGTTTAAATTATTCAGTCAAATGTCAAAATCTTTCCATTGAGTTCCTAAGATGCAGATTAAACTCACTGCACATACAGACACTGAAAACACTGCCATATTTCACTCTGAAACACTGCAGAAGACACCGTATGCTTCAATCTCAGCCTTTGATTTCATAAATCACACCACATTATAATCTCAATTTCAGATTTGTTTTGATTCATTTTGTGCAGCCACATTTATTTTTATTTTGCATTCAATTAAATTATTAGCTTTTCACTCACTCAAGAACCCAGAGAGACACTGCTAGAGACCGACAGCATAAAAGTCATCAAGAAAGCAAAACCTGTTTTTCCCGAGGTTGCTGCAGAAAAGACAATAATGTCCAAACTACTTAGTGTGAATGTGAACTGTCATGGAATAATGGTTATAAACCTTCCTGATGCCATAATAAATGAATGAGCACCAACGTGAACAGAAAGTCTGTGACACACAAGTTCACAAGGACATATATTTTTAAAAAAGTAGATACCCCAGACAGTACAGTACAAATTGGTAGTTTCTGATCTAGATGTAATGTGATCGTGCTGATTTCTTATACAGTGACAACCATGGCACACTGCACTGTTTTAGGGGTGTCTTACATGTGTGGGCCAGCAGGGGGAGTTTAAGGTTTTAGAGTTCTATGTGCCTTTATTGAGTTGAGCTAGCTGCTGCTCCTGGGACTCCTTCGAATCCTCCCAGGGACGTGGGCCGCGAATGTTCTTCCATCCATCCAAGTCCAAATCCCTTAATTTCTGTAGGAACAAAAAAGAGATTATGCCATATTAAATGACCTTTTTCTTAGTACTGTGCAACGATTAATCAAACCCAAAATAAAACTGTGTATACATAATGTGTGTAAATTTATATGCTGTGTATATTTATTATGTATATATAAATACACACATATGCAGTTTTCCATGCCTGTGTGTGTACACACATATATCACGTACACAAAAAGTTTAAATGCTGGGATTAATCATTGCCTGAAGTCACATATCAAGTGCAAAAAACAGAAATGTAATAATTATCTGGTTTAAAAGCTACAAAGAAATTAATAGCAAATTAATTAAACTTTAATCAACTTGTTTCTAATTTGATAAATGTCCTGGTCACTGGTACTTATATTATAGTTTAAAAAAACACAACAAAGCTGCATTTATTTAATCTTAAATATTGTAAAATAGCCCTGTTGTGGATTACTAATACAATTTAAAATGTTCTATCTGAATAGGTTTTAAAACTGAATTTATTCCTTTATAACTTAGCTTTCTTCAGGATGAATACAGGTTCAAGAGAAAAGCAGAAATCCTTTGCAAATGCCTTTGCTGTCACTTTTGATCAACCTTGCTGAATTAAATCTTCATGACCCCAAACAGAACACTAAACGAAGTACACTTGTTACCAAAGATGAGTCAGCTACAGCGTGGTGTTTGTTTTGTGATTCATGGTGGGTCAATGTAAGATCTAAAATAAAATAATTAGGGTGACACATGACCCAAGTTAATATTTATCATCTAATGTACTGCTGCGAGAGGAATACATTTTCCAGGTTCCACTTGAGGGCGCTCTTCTACTACTGTCTGGCAGCAGAAGGTCAGATTTAATGGCATTGTAACTTCTTGGCTGCAAGGCTAAAAATAAAGTCGAAGAGAATCACCATCGCAGTATAATGACAGCCACCCACCAAGTGCCATCCAGTGCACCAAGTCGAGTTTAGACGGCTTACTTTCTATCTAAAATAACTTACAGCAGTCAGTCTCTCTGGAGAAACCTAGTGTTATGTGTCCCGTTTGACAAAATTGGGATTCATTTCTGAGTCACTCTGTGTCAGATCCAAACTTGCACCTATTGCATTTAACTAGCCAGATGCTTAACAGTTAGTCTACCACAAGCTCACCAGCAAGTAAACATTAGCAAAACAGCAGATGGCTCTATAAAACATTATAGCGCTATAAAAACATCAGGGCACACACACACAGATTCTCCATCTATTCATCTCATTACCTCATACTCATCCTGAAGGATGGTCGCCTGGTTTTTAGTATTCACCCGGGCTTCCAGAGCAGGGTCCAGCTAAAACAAACAAGCAAAAGGAAACTATAAAACATTTTACCGAACAGCATAAATCAGTTCTGTTCTGTGAGTGTCACTTGGCCTGTTGATGATAAGATTACATGACGTTATATTTTAGGTTTACATACCTTCTTTTTTATCTTCTGTGCATCATATCTAATCTGAGTGAATTCTCTCAATCCAAACGACCCTCCCACAATCAGCAGCTTCAGACAAGCATTAAATATAACAGAGATTAATGATATTAAACGTAGATGACAACAGCGTTTAATTTGTAAATTTATTGTCAGTAAATAATTGCAAAAAAAAAAACACAATCCAGAACTGAATGATCTGAGCACATCTCATCTCTCTGTCAGTAATGTACTTATTTTTTCATTGTTTTAGGCTTCAGTGTTTATTTACACGTTTTTAAAGTGTTCATTTTAACGCATTAATAAGAAATACACTCATAAAACATGTAACCGAAAAGGCAAAAAAGTACACAAACCAATATTAGTAATGTTGGGCAAAAATTGCATCACATTCACACAAAATAACAGTCGACGGTCATTTAAACAACATATTTGTTATTACTTAAAATTACAATAAATAGTAAACCAATATTTTCAGTCTAGTTATTCCTAAGGTTTGTGTTACATAACCTTTAAAACAAAACTAGAAACGCTGAAAGATAATGACCGACAGCTCACCCAGCATACAAACAAATACACACCAGCATCGGGATCCCGTATTTCAATGTCCTGTTCTTTTGGAGTTTACGAACTTGATTCCACATGTTTTGTTATCGCATGTCATTCTACTAATTCATATTAGTAAGAAAAAAGTCAGCAGGACATTATTCAACATAACTCGACTGGGCGCCGCCATGTAAACCCACAACCCCGGAACGACTTCGTATTGCGTCCGTGTAGAACGAAGAAACGAGTAATTGGTTCCACTGTAAAACATGAGGTCGAAAAGTAAAATTACAGTGTAGATTACATCGGAAAGCAAATTTACAGGGCTCTTTTCAGATGTTAAGGAACACAATAGATCTCGTAACATTACATCTGAACGTATATTGAAATTGTTAGTTTTTTCTTTGTCATGGAAATCAATTTTCTATATTACATTGAGGACCTGAAAACATAAAACTCAAGAAATCAAAACTTGATTAGTGGCCTTTTATTGTGGCCAGCATAAGGCACTCCTGTGCAATAATCGTCCTGTCTAATCAGCATCTTCATCGGTGTGAGGTGGATGGATTACCTCGGCAGAGAAGTGCTCACTAACACAGATTAAGACAGATTTGTGAACAATATTTGAGAGAAATAGGCCTTTTGTGTAGTTGGAAAAAGTTTTAGTTCTTTGTGTTCAGCTCATGAAAAATGGGGGCAAAAACAAGTGTTGAATTTTGTTCAGTGGCCTCATCTGTTAGCTGCTGAGACCATCTCTATCTGTGCTTGTGCAGGCTCTAAATTTCCACATAATGCACTTTTCCTCCGAGTACTACCCAAACTGAAAAATGCTGTCAGAAAGTACTATAGGTACTAAGAAAAGTGAATTATTTTTATGACGTTAGTACGTCATGTCAAAGAACACAAAGCCAAAATTACACATTAATATCTCTTATCAATGTGTAAGAAAATGAAATAAATTGAGTACATAGTGCACTTTTTTCACACTTTACTGTTTTGTTACAAAATATACAGCAACTTTTATTTAAATAGTTTAAGTTTAGTTAAAAAGTCGAGTAAATGAATGATTGTTAAAATTAAGACATTAAATGAATGTATTTCCTTTCTATATTGAAAGAAATCATTACCTTAAGTTAATATATAGCAGATTTCTCTTTCGTACAAGCAATTAAAAAACACAAACACACAACTGTGATTGTTTCTTTATTTAAATTTTCATACTTTTTAAAGTTTTTTTTTAATAAGGTGAAGAAAAATACCTTTTTTGTTCTGTATAATAAAATATGTTAACTTTATTCCTTTATGAAGAGGAAAAAACAAACAATAAGAAGTAAAAATACAGAAAACATTCCTCTTGGAAGGGAGGTTTTCAATGTTGCGCTTGGAAGCAGAAAGGGGAAGATCTGTTCATGAAGTCTGACTCATCATCACAAGAAAACGTTCTTATCAACAAGCATTTACGGTATGCGAAAAAGTGGATCAATCATAACACACGGTCATGCAGTATCACATGGGTCAGCGGTCACAATGATGCTGCCTACCACATGCTTTAATTACAGTATATTGTAACCATTTGTTGCATATTGTACATTTACACAGAGAAAAGAGTATCAGGATGTCCTGTCCCATTTCCTGTTCTCTCTTTTAATGTGACAAACACATAATTCTGACAAGCATGTGAAGGCTGCATCTTTGTGACACAAACCCCAAGACAGGCTTCATGAACACAGCTGGAGAAAGAACAGGAAGTTGTATATGACACACAGGAAGGGCCTGGGCTGATAGGAGGATACAAAAATGAGCAAACGTCAATGGGTGATGCCGATGGAAGCTGCTCTGGTTGGCTGATCTGGGACCAGTTCTGCTTGCTCTGCTTGTTGGCGCTAGATCAGCACTGAAGAGCCACTTTTACTCTCATAGTGCGCGAACTAAGTGTGTGTATGAATACGCATATTTGTGTATTTGTATCAGAAGGCAGGTTGGCGTGGTCATGGTTCAGAGGTCACTCTCCCCATAGAGAGCAGTGGAGAAGGACATGTAGTCAAGAGCTCCCGGGACAGCATCAGGGCCGGTGTAAGGCGTCATGCGGGCGATGCAGTACTCGGCTTGGTCTGGAGGGAGCTCGCGTCTCAGCTCATCTGCAAGGATATAGTTCTGCGCGAGGAGAGAGAAATTTGTCTGGTTATTATTTCAGACCCTTTAACACTGGCAAATGATTTTTTTGGAAGTCGTATATGTACCTTGTCTCCAGCAAGGACTTTAAAGGATGCCATGACCTGATCAGCAGTGTCTGTGTCAGCCGTCTCGCGAGACATAAAGTCAATGAAGGCCTGGAATGTGATCACTCCCAGTCTGTTAGGATCCACAATGCTCATGATGCGGGCAAACTCCGCCTCACCCTACACATGAAATAAACAGCTCTTAAAAATCACTATGAAAACATTATGAAAGATTGTTCCTGACAGAGTTAGCATAGTTTATGCTCCCCCCCAATCACTCTGCAATATTTAGAGATGATGTTAATGGAAATCAAAATGATCTATTTCATCTTAATAAATGTACATTTCTTAAACTATACAAATACATCTATATGTGTATATATATATATATATATATATATGAGTGATGTTCCATAGGGATTATAACAGTTTAACTGTTGTTTTTACCAGTTGATGCTACTTTATGGCTACATAAGAAACTTTCTCAATTAATAACCACATTACTGCTTTTTACTTTTAATTAAAACTAATGCTAAAACAATTTAAAAATATTTTTTTAAAATAAAAATAAACCTGAAGTAAAATAAATTATAAATACAGGGTGGGCCATTTATATGGGTACACCTTAATAAAATGGCCACCATGGTCACCACCCATCTTGAAAAGTTTCCCCCCCTCACATGTACTAATGTGCCACAAACAGGAAGTTAATATCACCCACCATTCCCATTTTATTAAGGGGTATCCATATAAATGGCCCACCCTGTCTTACATGAAAAA
>JAUMHI010000011.1:1130540-1150255 GCA_032359435.1 Enteromius unitaeniatus
CACACAGACTGGTATTTATACAGGTGGAGCTAATTGAATCATTGAACCTAATTCGGAACAGCTGTGAAGGAGAGGTGTATTCTGGGGAATGTCCAGGGTCCAAGTAAGAAAACAGACACAAAACACAGAGTACATAGAAAGCTGGAGTGCCAAGCACAGTCTTTAGCTGGCAGAATTAATCTTAACCCGTCAAATTAAATAATATGAAAATAAATAATATGAAATTCTGTTCATCTTGTATCAAGCTTTTAAGGGCACACACAAACTTTAAGGAGCTGCTAACATTATGTATTGTGCATGGTGGAAGACAATGACAGGGAAATGAAAATTAATTCATACTGTAAGTGTGTTGAAACAATTGCCATAGTATATGTGAATCATCACTGAAAACACACAAAATCAATGTGTATTGAACATTAAATTTCAGTCATAAAATGACGGTATGTGTACTATAGTCTAAAATAGTATATCTTTTTGTGCATTTTATAATTCAGTTTTACTGTTGGCAAATAGGTATTTTCTTGTTATAGACCTCAATATAATAACTAAAACAAGAAAATGCTATTCACCAAAATAGGTGGGGAAAAATATCAAAAGAAATGATCTGAAAACAAGACTTGGCAAAAAGTCAATTTATCTTGTTTTAAAGACATCTGTATGTTTTTACTGAAAAACAAGACACAGATGAACAAAAAAGCTGTAATGTATTTTTTCATAATATAAATTCCAGAACAGCCAGGAAGATAAAAAGAGAGGAAAAATATGAATGAAAGCCTGCTAGGTTCAATGAAACAGTGTTTACAGGTGTGTGTCTGGGGCTCAGATCCCAGCACTGATTTCCTGAGAGAAGATGATCCACCGTGTGTGCTCTAATCAATATCTATCCTAAAGCACATAACCTGGACATACTCCAAGAATATATAACATAAACCAGGAAAGGATGCAAAGGACGACATGACTTTGCAGACGGTTTAGTTTCCAAAAGGAAGAGCATAACAAATCATCCCACATGACTGGTTGAGTATTGGCCAATCAATACAGTGGGCTTCTTTTTATTTGTATCAGTCTCAAAGCCACAAACCACACATAGTTAGCTTGATAAAGGTCTTGTGAATATTACACACATTAATTATTAGAGCTACAAAGATACTAGTGCAAGTGATTTAGGGTTTTCTAGGTTCAGAGTAAATTAGCGTTTCTAGGGGACACTCATTTGTTTAAACTTATTTGCAATGTAGTGGCATTTTGAGACCCTTATTAGTACACAAACATAAAATCTACAATTATAATAGATTTGGCTAAAATAATCATCAAAATGAACCAGCCTTTTTACCATTAATCAAAAGATTGTCTGCAAAATTTCTAAATTTTCGCAAAGGAATACATTTTTCAGTTCAGCTTTGCTGTTTTTCTGTCCCAAAACTATCAAGCTCCTCAAAAGTTTGAACAAGAACCCTAAAGCATTATCCTCAGCAAAGTACATTTGAGGAGACCTGACATGGATAATAATTGTTCAATCTTTTATCTTTGAGGGGTTGACAGGTAAAAAAATCTAATGTTTGAAGCACTGCTCAGTTTAACTTGAAAAAGCCAACTACAGCTTCTCTTCTAACAACAGTGTCAAACACCTTTAGAATACAATACAATTCATATTTCATCTGACTACTAACCCCTTTTCCAAGTATTGAACCATTTCCATTCCACTCTGTGTCTTAATCAGGAACAAAACAACAAAAAGCCAGTTTGGTTTCTCACCTCATCCACGTTTTCGAAAGCGTTGATGATGTCATAGGGCAGACAGGACAGCAGGTCTATTACGAACCAGGTCTTCAGGTAGTTCATCCTGATCAGCTTCGGATCCGAGATCACCTCCCCTCCAGGCCCAACAAACGTGGTGTGGAAGTTGAGCACAATGTCCACAAGGAATATTACGTCCACAACGCTGTCCAGAACCAGCCAAGTGACGTTATTCTGTTTGGTCTTGAAGGAGACGTTATAAGGAACCATGATGGCGGTGTAGAAGGTCAGGATGAGGATAACCCAGTCCCAGGTGGTCTTAAAGGTGCAATAATGTAAGATAATGTGAGGCGGGGTCTTAGGGGCTTCCTGTTTATACTGCGGAAGAATGTCGGAGCCGAGCTGAAGCACCTAAAGGAAAAAATAAAAAGAATCGAGACAAAAAGAAATAAGATTCAAAAAAACAAAGTTTAAAATCCAATGCAAGTTAAAAAAAATTTTTTTTTATTTCAATATTTATTTTTAATATGACATTTATTTATATATTTAAGAAAAAACAAATTAACCAAATTGACCACGTAATTTTTTTCCAGTACTTCTGACATTGCTAATAAGCTAAGGAGATTGTCTTATGGGACAATGAGAGTGAAAATGAAATTAAATAATTTTAAATGGGCCCTCAGAAAAGTGAGTTTGTTTAAAATATTAATTCTAGCTCTGGATAATTTTCGCTCTTCCCTAGACAACACACTGTTTGTTATATATTATGCATGTTCATACAAACAGAACTTGAAGTTTACTCAGAGATTTAAAGCTATTTCCCCTCCCAGAGACAATGAAGAACAGAAGATAAAGGAGGATGAAAGATCGTCTGAGATCGTATATCGATCTGCACTACATTTAAATTGTTGGTTGTAAAAATATGTCTACCGGAGATGCAAGAAAAAAAAGCAATCAAATATGAAAAATTTTGATTGTTAATAATGTCAGTCTAAATTAAGATCACACAAAAAAATATAACGTAAGGTGTACAACAAGAAAAATCTGAAAGAATCAAAATGCATGTAAAAGAAAAATTCCGTCAACAGCATCTTTGGCACATTTGTGGCAAAAATCATTTTTATAAGCTTATTTTCTTTACAAAAAGGCAAAATTCAAGGTCAAGTGAAAGGGGATTTTGGAGGATTTAAAGGCATAATATGTGCGTTTTCGCCACTAGAGTTCACATTTTCAAAACAGAGGTGAAGTTCTTTGACACAATTATGAAAGCGTTGAACACTGGGATATGTCGTTTTCACAAATCATGTTGACGGATTAAAAGCTTATTTATATCTAATTAATCACCTAACAACTTCCACACGACTATTACTTAGACAATGAATAATATATATTTGCTTACCCGTCTATTAAAACACACACGAGAGAGGAGTCTCTGTCCAGTACAAGGTTTTTTCCAGTATATCGCGTCATTGATAGGCGACAAGAAGCAGGGATGGTTCATTATTTAACTCTGGATGTTAAATGTCAAAAATCTGATTTATTCTTACAAGTGCTGTTGAAGATACAAGTTTAGCATAATACGAACCCAGAATTTCCCAAAAGCAAACATGGTCGCAAGTTCCGTCGTTACCAATAGAGTTCAATGGAACTAACAACCATAGTTAGCTAATGATGCTTTTGGGAAACGTACTCCAGCCAAACAAAACAAACCTGTCCTTGAATGCTTCCCTCATTAAAGAATTAGGCATAATACAGTATGTAAGGATTGTTCCTTATAGACACACATTTCATTCTTCTTTAACAGCATCACACAACAGTGCCGGAGCAATAAACAACAGATGAGAAAAGCAGAAAAGTGAACAGGGGTTATGGGACACACACATACAGTACACTCTTCGTCAGTGTTAACTAATAATAGCAGCTTCTGGCAGCCCAGTGTAGACTTCTGCTGTCCAACAGACACGTGTGAGATTGCATTACAGCAGTGTCCTGTGTGTGATTCTGTTACAAGTTTGTCCTCCGTGAGATGAAGTTTTGAATAACCTTGTACTGCGCAGTCAAGGATGTAAGCAAATGCTGCCTGTCTGTGTGTGTGTGTGTGTGTGTTCTCACCTCTGCGAGTCTGGAGTGTTTGTGTGAAGTGATGTCGGTTCTGCTTATGGGTTGGAGTTGCTGAATGGTGCTTTTGCTGTTCGTCAACGCTCGAGTCAAACGTGCAAACTTGGTCCAACCTGCAAGAAACATATGATGCGTTTCATAAAAAATGTTGCAAGACAGATGAGTTCATAATATTATGTTGGATTTAATTAAATGTTGTGGTCTGCACAACTGAATTCAATTAAAAGTTCTGTACAAATGAATGAATTTTTTAGAATGAGATTTTTTAGAAAAAAGTTTCACAAGCTCTTTTGTCATTTGTTAAATTTTGTTGATTTGGTTGTTTAATAAAAATACTGTGGATGTTATAAAAATATATATACAATTTAGTGTCAGTCATTGTTTTTATATTTTAAAGTCTGCATTTATTTGATTGAAAATACAGTAAAAACTGTAATATTGTAAAAAATAATTACAATTTAAAATAACAATTTTCTATTTTAATGTACTTTACTTATTACAGTATGGCAACCCTGAATTTTCAGTGTCACAAGTTCCTTTGGAAATTATCCTAAAATGCAAAAATGTGTTTATTTTTTATTATTTGTGTAAATAGTGAATTTTTTTGTTTTTTTTCAATTTTTTCATGAATAGAAAGTTCAAAACAACAGAAGTATTTGCAAAAGCTACTGTCAATTTTTATGGATATAATGCATCCTTGCTGAATAAAAGTATATATAAAAAAACACTGACCTTTTTGAATGTTATATGACACAACAAACACAATTCATCCAAAACATAACTCCTCTATGGTTCAGACATGACTCAGCAAAATGCTTTATGATGAGTAAAAGTGGAACAAATGTTTGCTGTCACTCCTGCAATGATCTTGCTATGAAATATAACTACTGGAACACTCTCTGGAGCCGTTTCAAATCTCTTTCTCTCTCATCTCACACACACTGGTCAGTCTCCTGCAAACATCTTCACAGTTAGCATAATTAAAATTTTCCCCTAGAACTCTCATTACTGTAATGTAATTCCCCTTTATTCTTAATAGTGATTCTAATTACTAACACAGTGACTGTCTTGTTTTAAAGAATATAATGCTTTTATTGTCATTAAAATAGTGTGACTGACTAAAAACAGAATGACCCTAAAAATAGGCTTCTACTTGAAAAATATAATTGTTTATTTCTTTCTTTTGGTTTTGGGGTGAAATGTGACTTGGACCTGGTTTAAAACAGGTGTTGTGAAATTCACCCACACACACCAAAGCAGAACGTCTATGCCAGCACTATTGGGATTTTTGGAACGAGACTCTATATAACTTTTTTCAGCTCAATAAACAAGCTCCCACCAGCAAACACACACACACAGAAGTGCTTGAAAATAACACTTTCGCCACAAGGAAAATCGAGCAATGCTTGCCAATCATAAACAAATATTTATTTATCTGATATAAGCAAATTAGAGGAAGTGTTTATCTGTCAGAACAACCTCAAGCCAAACAAACACTACAGGCATGTCTGTTACCATTACATGTTCAACATAAACTGTGACTTTAAGAAAATCTATTTTGAATAAATCATTGAAATTACAAGTGCACTATGTAAAGTATCTGTATAGAATGGATGTAAAACTCACCCCTGGTGCTTTCATCTTCAATGGGCTGTTTGAAGACTGTGATGTCCTTAAATGTACACAGGAACAAAACCACTTTGTCATTTTCATTTCGGATCGGTGCAATCTGCATGTAGAACCAGACTGGAGTTCCTGAACAAGGTGAGATGTCAGAGTCAGCATTGTTATACCATAGTATACATTGCATAAACTTATATGAGCATATTTTTATGACAGAGTCAAAAGAGCTCACATCCAAGGATATATAATCCAGTTGCTAATTATGACTGGGATTTCTTGGATTTAAATCAAGAAAAATGGCAAAGCTGAATTTTATACAACCATTACTCCAGTCTTCAGTGTCATGTGATTTTTCAGAAATAATTTTAATATGCTGATTTGATGCTCAGAAAACATTTATTATTAATATCAATGTTGACAGCCTTCTTGTTTCTTTTACAGAAACCATGACTTCCACTCAAAAGTTTGGGATCAGAAATAATTTTTATTTTTTTTTAAAGATACTTATAAAGTTTTTAATGCTGTCCTTTTTAACTTCCTATTCATCACAGAATACTCCAAATGTGTTACAATTCCCACTAAATTATTAATAAGTAGCAAATGTTTTCAACGCTGAAAAAAATAACAATTATTAATAACTAAGCACCACATCAGCATATTCAAATGATTTGATGACACTGAAGTAATGCCACAGAAATTATTTACATATTAAAACACATGTTTTATCTTTTTTAATTTCACAATATTACTGTGGTTTTTAATCAAATAAATGCCTGACTTCTTTTAACAAGTTTCTAAAAAAACTCACTTTTACATGGCAAAGTTTAAGTCTCACTTACTGTTCTTTCTGTACAGCAGCACTTCAAAGCAGTTGGACTCATAGTTGTCAAAGGCCTGTCTCACCTTTTCTATGGTCTTCTTGTCTGACAGCTCCCCATACATAAAACTACAAAGAGAGATTATTCAGACGGACAGACAGATAGTAATCTCCTATTTTCAAGTCGTTAGGTTTAAGAAGAAAGGTTGGGTATGGTTTTTAAGGAATTGATCCGATCAATCCCATCAGTCCTTTGATTCAGATTTATAAGATTCTAACGAATTCAAGAATTAATAAAAAGAAAGTAAAATGATCAGATGTTGTTCAGGTTTTAGATTTCCATTCTTTGCCAACAGACATAAATTATGATCATATATTATTATTACAAAGATTAAAAGATTACAGAAAAATCTGAAATTCACAGGCAACTCACACCTAAAGTGTGACCGATTATGGCATGTTTGTGTCTGTTGCAGTCATACAGTAGATGACAGCTTATTAACGACACAAAAAAATGGTCATTTGTAAGCATGGCAAGAAGAGATGCTGTAAAGTGTGATATGAAGTCTCTAAGACCTGGAAGACAGTATATCTGTGACTCAGCACTTTATGAGAGCCACTTATTGAAATGAATTTTTTCATTATTACGATTTCATAGTATGCCACTGCGATGCCAGATCATGGCTTGGCCAAAATGATACTTTCATCTATTAAAACCTGAATTCCACATTCCTAATACCAAACTCACTTACATCATCTCAAACAAAGATTAATCAGTGATTTCAAGATTCCTTTTACATGTTTACTTAATGCAGAGCCAAAGTGATGTAACACCTCGTGATCATGACATCATCACCTCTTGGTTTGTAGAAATGAGTCCACATGGATCAACAACAAATAACTGAAAGCTGTTTTATTGTTTTATTCAACGGGTCCCTTAAGGTCTTGCAAACCCGAGATCTTAATACAGCATGGAACTGTGTAGCATAGTCCTACAGATTTCTATTGTCACATGTATATCCACTCACCTGCACGTGCTGCTTTTCTGCATGACCTCTGCTCTGTGGTATCCAGACAGCTTGCAGAAGCCGTCATTACTGTAAACTACAGGCCAGTCCACAATCTGAGCGTTCCCCAGCAAGAAACTTGTCTCTGAAGGTTCAAAGAAGATGACAAAGAATAAAAGAGGGAGTGGGAATTAGCGATCTGACTGTCACACACTAATGCATTCCCAGTCTTTGCTTCACAGTAAATTACTGTCACTGATCTACTTTAACATCTGGTGTACTCTCTATAACGGGTAGATGTTCGAAAGCTCATAACATTAAAATACAAAAACGCTGTCGTTCTTTCTGCAGAATGTGAATGGGATGTTTTAAAAACTCTCATTAGATTTACATTCAACAATCATGCACTTTAACTATCATGTCTTATACACTATAATCCTCAGATAAGGGTTGTTTGTGATGCGGTATAAAGAAACCAGACACAATTAAAGATGATGCTCCCTCTCGTGGTGGCAGTCCGCAATTTGCCTCGCATCTCTCAAAACCATTACCTTCATGCCAGTCCTGATGATGCAGAGATGTTGAGTGAAATTATATTGAGTGCCTTTACAATCAGCTGAGCAAGACATTTGATTATATGTCTAATTATACAAACTGGATAGGTTATAATTAACAACACACATTGGTTTATTCAGTTACGCTGCTTATCGTTTGATTGTTTGTTAGAATTAGTATTTCTCCAGATGTTAAAACTCTGCTGTTTTTTAGTAAATTATCAAAAAAAAAAAACTAAAAAAATAATTAATAAAATAAAAATAAAAAAAATACATGGATTGAAATAATTTAGCTACATAAATTAAAAATAAACACTAGGAAATAAATCTAAAATATTAATTCTGCAGCTCAGCTAGTGAGAAATTAATATCACGTTTTTTAGATGGCATAAAGTGCATTCGCAATGAAAACTGCTTTGTGTGTCAATATAAAATCCCTCAATAACTCAATTCATTAAAATAAAATAAATCAGAGTATGCCCAGCACAGAGAGCTACAGTCTCTTAAATATAAAGACAATTAATTCCAAAATAAAAGTTACAGCTTTGACATTTTTCATCACTGCGTCCATGTTTCACATCTTTCAAATACAAATTATTACCACACGAATAACCAATTAATCACGTTTTAAGTTTGAAATACTGACTGCCCAGTATGTAAATGCAGAGCAACACGGTCAATGTCAAGTGACCTAATGCATTTCAGAAAGCATAAGTGCGCTCCTCACCACTCGAGCGCCTGACGATATTCTCCAGGAAAGTATTTTGCGGTGCCACCAGCCCTCTCTTTCCGCCGGGCATCGTGCGGCTGTGTGTGTCGCGCTGCTCTCGTCAGTCTCTGCCGGCGGAGCGGGGAGGCTCATGGTAACGTCGCGCTCTGGCTACCGGGAGCTTCTGCGTGCCACCCGTGCGCTCTGGGCTCAAAGCTACAAGTCGGTGGGCACGGGGAGCTCCCCACGCATGCGCAAGTGGGCCGACGCGCACAAGCAGGCGCTGGGGATCTCCAACACCGAGCGCGTTAAATGCGCAAGAGCGCACAACAACCCCTCTACGCAGAAAAACAAAGGTTACCTCTCACGCCTTCCCCACCTCACAGATTAAAACGTCAAAAAGTCAAACTTCTGTTGTAGTAGCTATAGGTGAGATGAGCTGGGTAGCAAAAACTGTGTTTTAGTTAGTATGCATTTTTGAGACGCAAGTCCAATTCTTTAGCAGTTAGAATCCTCTTAAATGCCAGAGTAATACTGTGCGTACCATTCGTACCTAACTTTTAAGCAACTAAAATGCAAAGTTGAGGAATAAATATGATACGAAGGTGTAGCCTACCTTTTGGAACGATATTATCGTAGTGACAGCTTTTTCTGAGTGTAGCAAAAAACAACCATGAATAGAAAAGTTGAATTATATTCAAAGGACAAGATTATAACTGGTCAGAGCAGGTGGCCGCGTTTTAGGTGTTCATTCATTCATTTAGCTCAGATATTTTACCCTTTATATTTTGTTTTGGGTTTCACAACTTTTTAAGTGCCCTGTCTCTAATTGTGAAATCATGGAAATAATGGTTAAAATATACAACCATGAAATATGGCATTTTAATAGCCAGTGTTTTCAGATTATGGTTTATATATTAAAAACATTTGGAAACTTAAAAATATAAATTTCTTGTAATACAGTGGGATGTCTTGCCCTGGTCTCACCTATATACATTTAGAGACCTTACAGATTAAATATAAAGTGGTGTAGTTATAGCACAGTATGACCAAAATGAAACTTATGTAGGGTGAATATTATTACTGTCAGAAATATGTACATTTTGTGTGAGGTCCAATAAATGTACAGAAAGCAAATCCAGGCCCAGGTCACAGCCATGAACATAGTAGTAAAGCAGATTATTCAACAAACATTTGATTTATTCAATGGTTTTTATATTACCTTTGAATGCTTGAATATGTAGTTCCTTGTCGTCTTGTCACAAGGCCTATGCAGGACAATGTTCCTAGTTGTCCTTTCCTAAAAACAGCCCTGTCAAGACCCATTTGTACGAGGCTTACGCAACAGATGACAGCATAGACAGAAAACTACCAAATTCTGGACAGAGTTGCATCTTTAAGACCCCGCATACAGTGGGTAGGGAAAGTATTCAGACCCCCTTAAATTTTTCACTCTTTGTTATATTAAAGCCATTTGCTAAAATCATTTAAGTTAATTTTTTTCCTCATTAATGTACACACAACACCCCATATTGGCAGAAAAACACTGAATTTTTGCAGATTTATTAAAAAAGAAAACTGAAATATCACATGGTCGTAAGTATTCAGACCCTTTGCTCAGTATTTAGTAGAAGCACGCTTTTGATCGAATACAGCCATGAGTCTTTTTGGGAAAGATGCAACAATTTTTTACACCTGGATCTAGGGATCCTCTGCCATTCCTCCTCACAGATCCTCTCCAGTTATGTCAGGTTGGATGGTGAACGTTGGTGGACAGCTATTTTTAGGTCTCACCAGAGATGCTTGATTGGGTTTAAGTCAGGGCTCTGGCTGGGTTATTCAAGAATAGCTATGGAGTTGTTGTGAAGCCTTTTATTATTTTATCTGTGTGCTTTGGGTCATTGTCTTGTTGAAGGGTAAACCTTCGGCCCAGTCTGAGGTCCTGAGCACTCTGAAGAAGGTTTTCGTCTTGGATATCCCTGTACTTGGCCGCATTCATCTTTCCCTGCAGCTGAAAAACACCCCCACAGCATGATGCTGCCACCCCCATGCTTCACTTTTGGGACTGTATTGGACAGGTGATGAGCAGTGCCTGGTTTTCTTCAGGGGGTCGGAATACTTTCCATACCCACTGTATCTGCTTCAGTGCTGTCAGCTTGTGCTTGCCCTTTCATTTGTATTAAGCTTTAATCACCGAAGGCTCTCGCTCTGATGGGTCCCTCACAGAAACACCTGTTCTGCCCTCAGCCACCTGCCAACAAAAGACATGAAGAATGAAGTGATAAAGAAGAGATTCATACTAAGTGAGCCTTCATCAACATATTCCCTTAATTTAATTCCCTTAATTTTAGCAATCTGTGAAAAGGAATCAGTTTTGAGTTCTAATAGTAACATGACAGTAATATCTCAGACAGAAGACTGATCAGAAATGGGGACGGTGTAGTTTGGCATTGCATTATCCACACTTTGGCACTGCATGGGTGCAACAGCAGTCACCAGACTAATTGCTGTTTTTTAACTCGTAAAAAAGTCCAGGTCAATTACCAAACCTCAGGGCTCCCTGCCCACATGCAGAAGCACATGCAAATCCTCCTTTTTTGATAATGGTGAATAGTGCACTTATGGCTACATAAGCAGCAAAACAGCATATTATTAAGGGAAATCTCACAAAAACATGTCCTGAAAACACGTTTTAACTTTAAAAAAAAGAAAAAAAGAAGTTGTACACAAATATATATTTTTAATACTTGTAACAAACGTATAATATATTTTCTGTATTTTATTAAATATGATAATTAAGTTTTTGTCTGAATACATAAATTAGCAAAAACATGATTTACACTTATGATATAATACAGTTTTACAGTAATACCAGCTGGAGCCCTAAATTTCAATGTAAACAATGTCATATTTCAAACATTTGAATGGTTCAAAAGCAGAGTTTACTTTCTTCATGCTAAATATAAATTCTATTAAATTTCTAGATGCAAAGACTCTGAGAACCATCAACATTTATTCAATCATTCATTATAAGAATTAAAATGAACGCATAAAAAACAGGGATGAAAAACTGGGGTGAAGCGCAAGTAGATATGATCATCCCAGCTGGGAACTTAAAAGGAGGCTAAAACTCATTCCTCAATACATGATCTGATTATTACACCTCTGTTGGTTTTTTAATGAGAAAACAGTTTAGGCTTGACAGCATGAACCTCAGGTGATCGATATATTCCCAGATGTTTAATAATTCAAGTTTCACTGTAAATGTCACAGACATGGATCGGGGGGGGGGGGGGGTTTTGACCGCACACAACCTCCAGAGACGGTGACACGTTGTTTTAATGCAGATAAACACACTTTTAATTAAAAAGTCATACACACACACAAACACTCTGTACTGTACTTACTCACACGTTTGCTTAATCTCTGTCTCACTCACACTCTTTCTCTCTTACACACACACACACAAAAAGACTCTGGCACGTCTCCATTTCTCGGCATTGATTGTGACTGTTAATTAGCCCATGGACATATCTCAGCCTTTCATTTTGGTCTCCCTCTTTCTCTCTCTGTGATGCCCGTATACAGTCAGATATCAAAAGTTCTTCCTAATTAGAATCTGTTTGAACCCCACTAAAAATACCCTGTCAATAAGTCAATAGCCTCTTAATCTGAAAGCAGGGAGGTTTCCCTAAGCAACTGTGACAGGGTCAGAGAACGAACGATAACTTTACAGACATGATAGATTTTCCTTTGTCGTTACACCATTAGCCGTTTCTGTAGCATTGCCAGACTTCCCTTAGAGGGCTGAATTACTGTAATGGCCTTTCCATTAAGTGAGCTAGATATATTAGAGTCAGCATACCCATTTTACTTCTGTATTGTGACATACTTCAAACAAAATGGGATATTCGTGGACAAAATGCAGGGTGGGACTTGATTTTATGCATCAGGATTTGATTAGAAAATGAAAAGTGGGCGTCTCATTCCAGATTGGAACAAAACCTGAATTGTGAAGGACTACAAACTTTTGAACCACAGTGTAGAGGCTAAAGATTCACTTTATATCCTTAACCTTTATTACAAGGATGTATGTTGAGGAACCAAACTACTATTTGAGCAGAACAGTGTTTACTACAAAACTAGTGTGTGTGAATAATGAACGATGAGGGAGTGTTTGAAACTTGTTGGCATCAATTTTGCAGATCTGTTAGTTGCCACCAGCGGCACAGAAATAACATGCTTCTTTAAATATTGCATGATATATAAAAAAAAGAAAAACTACCATAGCATTGACTGTGGTGTATTTAAGATTTGGAGCAAGTTCCATTTTGGTATATTTTAATGAAAAATTGTTTAAAAATAATAACAATAGTTAAACATTTCACTACTGCAGGAGTGTAGAAAAGCTGCATTATTTACAACAGTAACTTTCACCACTGAATAAACTAATAGCAGATTTGGCCCATGTTAGCTGAAAATGAGACATTTAAGACATTTAATCTTAGTACATTGTGATTATATATATATATATATATATATATATATTTTTTTTTTTTTTTTTTTAACTGATTAATAACAGCTTGAATTCAAAATTTCAAAAGAATAAGAGTTCAAAGTAGCCTGTGCTAATAAAACAGACAAAGCGTCTTCTTTTTGTTTCTTCATCAGAGGGGTCAGGTGAGAAGTTGGCCTCATGGTTCACTAACAATCAAACACGTGATCAGTACAGTTCACATAACATGGCTCGAGTGAATCACAGCAGGACTCCAGCATCTCAAACTGACAGACACACTGGCCTGTTCCCAGCAGGGAATGAAATGAGAAATAACAGGCAGCAATCAGAAAAGAAGTCAAGATTTCCAAATGCAGCAGCATGGCTTTTCACAGCATGATTCAAATTTGCCTTTTAATACGTGTCAAACTTCAGATTTAGGTATCAGGCTGCCTCTATATTTAAGCACATCATCAACAGCAGTATGTCCCAGAGCCAGCCTCACGTGGCGTAGGGTGCTGTCACTCAAAGCAATAGTCTTCCTGGAACCAATAAGATTAAACTGCATCCTTTTACTGAATTGTAATATTTGTTCCCTGAAGTCACTGTTTGTATGCACTCAGATAAATACATGTCGTGCTGCTGCCGGTGATGTCGAGCGCAAACCTGATCTCTTTTGTCTCCGTGCTTGGGCTAATTACAGCTCTGCCCACGAATCCTGTCCACATTCTCAGATTCACAGCCACATAAACATTTAAGAACAGGAAGTCCCTTTTGCAAGAGCTCTCCTGTAAATATAAAAATAATATGTCCCCATACATTAGCACTAGAATTTGAACCATATCAACGATATTTGATGTTGTTATTTAATTTATAGTAGTTACTTCAGCTACACTACTGTCCAAATTATTGGAGTTGGTAAAATGTTTTAATGTTTTTTAAATAAATCTTTATTTATTTAACAGTAAACTATTTATTATTATCTCATATATGTATTTATGTTATTATATACACCATAAATTTGCACTTTAGTTTGAATATATTTGGTTATCATCATTTTGCTTGTCTGTAAAGCAGTTTCAGCAATACAATAGTATGATAAAAAATATGTAGCCTATAGCGTTTCATCACAAGCTTCGGTAAAAAAAAAAAACTATCAAAAAATCGTCTGCGTTTTGAAAATTTGAGTTACTGTAAAGCTAATGAAAAAAATATATTAAGAAATTGTCGCTACTTTTAGGTAGTTACTACTGTGTAGCTACACTAATATAGTGGTTAATGCCCTACCGTAAAGACTAAAAAGAGAGTGAGAGAAAGAGAAATAGGAATAAGAGCTCATGAGAGAAAGATCTTGATGTGATATGACTCACTGACATTCAGTCAGGCCCTCATTAAATTAGTTAAAACACTCCTTCCGTATCCTGAAATGTGTTTAATAGTCTCAAATGCTCCCTAATTACAATGATCCAGCCTCATAGGCACACAAGTTCAGCAGTTCAAATGATTTTTTACTGTTATTCGGCTCATTATAGTCCAAGTGAAAAGATATAGTTCCCCCTCAGACAGCCACAATGCACAGGTGATGATAATACTGCAGCAGCTGCCTACTGTATAATGATGCCACATCAGGAAACAGAAAATAAACAGTTCAGATTTAACATTACAGTGACTAGCCATGGTTTATCTTCTGTTTGTGTTCACGTAGTTTTAGTAGAGAGATTTGTTTGTATGTTTTTACTCATATATCCACCCTGGGGTAGTCCCATCCTGTATTTTCCTTCTTCTGTGAAAAGTCCATCAAAAGTCTATCTACACAAAATTAGCAGATTTTATTTATTTTTGCATCAGATGTTGTGTACTATATTTACAGCTGGAACAGATGGGTCGACTGCTAAGTATCAAGAATCAAAATGTTATTTTAATAATTGGGATTGCATCTTTCTGTCACTTTAGCAATTAGTTACAGCAGTAAAATCAAGACAAGGATAAAACCAGTGCTCTTAATCACTATAATCCATTCAATCTCCAAATGTCTATGTCAAAATGTCGCATGGCACTATACTGCTGCATTTTAACTCCACTGAAACACTTCGATGTGTCAGAGAGTCTTAGATCCAGCTCACTAAACATCTTCAGAAGACATTAAGACTGATTAAATATTCAGAAACGAATAGAGAGAGAGAGAGAGAGAGAGGGAGAGAGACGGAGAAGCCAAAATAGAAATGCAGCATGTGTTTATATGGAAGAAAGTGAGACTTTTTTTTTTTCAAAGTTCAACGCAAAACATTAATAATGCATATAATAAACCAATATAAACATGTCAAGTAACCAGCCATAATTCAGCACTGAGGTCTGAAGATGATGCAAGGATGTGTTTTTTGGTTAAGAATCTTGCGGATCCAGGTCTGTTTTCTTTGCAAAGCACAAAAAAAAATCAGCACCAAATTAGAATACTAAAGTTATTTCTTATGTCATGTTGCAATCATACATTTTTTTTCAATGACAAAGTGTCCCTGTTACAGTGTAATTATACATTTAAGCACTGAGTAATATTAATTAACTATTTACTAAATGGCTAGGGGTAGGATCAGGGTTTGGTTTAGGATTACTTGCAAGTAATCATGCTTAATTTATTGTTCTTTTAATAGTAATTAAATTTAACAAAGACACCTGAAGTCATATTTCACACTATTCATGTTTTCACTACATAGGAGATAGAAAACAATTTATTTTAAAGGGTTCATATTTAGTTTGAAAGCACAGTTGTGCAGGAGCTTCTATCAGATTTGCATTTTGTTCAAAATGCCTTTCCCAAAGTGAGTGATATTTTACCAGGTTTCTTCCTGGGAGAAATCACCCCCCCGCACACACACTCGTTCTCGTCACCAGGAAGGTTACGTAAGTCTAACGAAGGGGAGATGAGCTCAGGAGAGAGTAGGAAGAAGGTCTTTGTTTTCGGCCAATAACAAGACAGATAATTAGGGATTGTCGACCTGATGCGTATTCACAAGTTTTCTCCAAGACTAGTCACGCAATGTTTCATCATGTTAATAAGAGTGCTATTTCACCACATGGCATCACAACAGTGGTGTAAATTATCATTTGACTGAAGGTTTTGTTCTACCACTGATCACAACAGAAAGCAAGCCATGCTGGGATAAAACATGAAAAAATGAGAGACAAGAAACGGTCTCAGTTAAAAAGAAAAAAAAAGAAAAGAAAAATAAGACAGAGACGGAAAGAGAGAGACTGCGTGAATATGTGTGGGCTAGCGTATTTTATTTTAGAAACAGGAGTGGGTGGATCTCCCGGTGTACATCACCATATTTCATTTAGAAACAAACATTTTAAAATAGCATGACCCTCAAGAGAAGCATGAGACAAAAATGAGACCTGACAAAAAGAGCTTGACCAGTTTTAGCAATAACAATTATCTTAGCTATTTTATCTATGAAAGTTACAGACAGATATGCCAGTCAGGTGCCATATCTAAAAGTAAGTACCCCCCGACTCCTTTTTTCCACTTAACTGAAGCCTATTTTAATCACGCAGTGAAACTGCACGGCCATTGGCCGCTGCAGTGGTTTTATTTAAACCAATCGGCGAGGCGCCGTCAGCAGCAATCCAATGCCGTCGATCACGCCAGGTGGCGTGATGCCGCTGAGCCAATGGCTGCGAATCACGCCATGGTGGCGTGAGGGGGCGTGTCTTGCATCTATTTAAGAGCAGGTAACGCCAGCCATCTTCAGGTTAATTCGACTGAAGCGACAGACTCTTATAGCACAGCACGAAACGCAGTACTCGTTCCATGTCTCAGGGAACCTGGGTTACGGAAGTAACCTATTCGTTCCCTTACGACATTTCACTCGTACTGCATCTGATAAGACACTATGGGAACAGTTCAATCCCGCCATGCTACAAGGCCGGAATGGGGAAGCCTGAGAGTGGACCTAGGGGAAACCAGAGGTCTCATACGTCACAAGCATGCCTCGTCCAATCACTTAAAGGGAGAATATATCCCTACTTACAGCGGTTTCGCGGTCAGTGTATAATGTGTAATGTGTTTATAATAAGTGATATATATATATATATATATAATCATATCCCAAGTCCCTTGTTTAAGCGCTTAGCGGTTAAAACAATAAAACTTAGAAATATGATTTTTCCATTCATAAGCTAGACCAGACTGGGCCAACTTCATGGGGCTGCTGTCAGCATTGCACACAGGTCCGCTATCCACAGCTGGTTCCTCCAGAGAGGGGCTACCAGTAGGAGCTTGTGAGAACCCTCTTCCCTGACACGGCTGATGACTTGTGGAATCAGCGGGGTCGGGGGGAAAGCATAAAGAGGAAGTCTGGGCCAATTTTGGGCTAAACTGCAGTTTCTCTCTGACCAAAGGCCGGAGAGCCCTCGTACAGCGCTCCCCAACCTGTTAGGGATGCGTCTGTTACAAGCACTCTCCTTCTGTTCACCACATAGAAGGGAATTCCTTTTTGCAGCCACTGCATGTTTTTCCATAGACACAGTGCTGAGACACAGGCTGTATTTACTATGAGTTTCAAGCGGCCGAGGCGCCACGCTCGTGACGACACTCGTGCCTTGAACCAGAACTGCAGGGGCCTCATATGCAGAAGGCCGAGCTGCAGGACTGCTTAGGCTGCTGACATCAGACCAAGCATCTTCTGAAAAGCTTTTAGAGTGCGCCGGGTGCCGCGCTTGAAAGAGGATGCGCACGCCTGTATGTTCGCGGCTCGCTCCAGTGAGAGCTTCGCTGTCATTCGCATAGAGTCTATTACTGTGCCCAAAAAGTCTGTTGGCTGGGCACCAGCCTGCTCTTTGCGAAGTTCACTCTGAGCCCGAGGTGATGCAAATGGCTGAGTAAAATTTCCTTGCGTCTCTTTGCTTCCTCCTGCGATTTGGCCAGTATGAGCCAACCGTCTAGATAATTCAATACGCGGATTCCCATCAGTCTCAGAGGGGAAAGCGCCGCGTCTATGCACTTCGTAAACGTGTGGGGGGCTAGGAAGAGACCGAAGGGTAGGACCGTATATTGATCCGCAATCCCCTCGAAGGCAAATCTGAAATATGGCCTGTGATGGGGGCTACTTGAACGTGAAAGTATGCGTCTTTCAGATCTAGCGAAAACAGCCAGTCTCCTGGCTGGATTTGTGAGAGGATTTTCCTGAGACTTAACATTTTGAAGCGCCGTTCGAGAAGGGCTCAATTGATAAATCTTAAGTCTAGGATGGGTTTTAGACCGCCGTCTCGCTTGGGGACTAGAAAATACTGGCTGTAATGCCCTTTTTCTCTGTCTGAGGGGGGGAACGTCTTGAATCGCCCCTTTTAACAGCAGCGTGTTTACTTCGGCTCGCAACACCTGAGCAGAGGAGCTCGCAACTGAAGTGTGAATGATGCCACTGAAGGCCGAAGGTCTTGCGAACCATGGCGTGATTCGCAGCCATTGGCTCAGCGGCATGACGCCACCTGTCGTGATTGACGCCATTAGCTCGCTGCTGACGGCGCCTCGCCGATTGGTTTAAATAAAACCACTGCAGCGGCAGCGTGATTAAAATAGGCTTCAGTTAAGGGGAAAAAAGGAGTTTTCCCATAGCGTCTTATCAGACGCAGTACGAGTGAAATGTCGAAAGGGAACTCCTATCTGCGTCAGGTAACAGGGTAAATCAAGCAATCAACGGGATAGGGAAACTATAATGTTGTTGAGAATAGGATAGGGGTTAAATAGCACAAATATAGCAAAATATATGAAAAAAACAAATCTTTATTTACTATTATTATCCAAAATCATACTTGACAGTACGGTTGGTATGTCAGTAAAAAACATGGAGTAGTATCTGCGGCTAAAAATAGTAACCCTATTATACAGACAAATAGTAACCCTATTATATATACATATAATTTTATTTCTTTGGTTAGGAAATGTACCGAAGATAAGTTAAAGGATCGTTTATTATTGTATCTTATCCGAAATATCCGAATTTAAATTGAGCTTTAGCATGGACTGACATCTCAACTGTCCGGTTGAGTTACATAAAAAAACAAATGTAAAGAAAAAAGTGCTGGACACTATTTATTAGATGTCTACTAATATGAATTTTATGTTAAATATTTTTTTTCATTAGCTCCTTTTAGGGGTGAAAGTTAAAAGGGTAATAAACAAATCCATCAAGACATTTTTAAAGGAGTCATACAAAGTAAATTTTCCAATAGCTAATATGATTCTTTGGGGTCTTAATTTAAAATTTGTAATATAGTTTGTTTTAAAATTTCACAAAGATAGTGTAAAAACCACTCATTTTACCCTGTCAAAAACAGCTCTTTAGAAATCACTGTGTTCTGTGTACTTCCCCTTTAAATCTTCACATGCTCTGCTGACCCCGCCCCTCTTTTCTGAGGCACTCTCAGAGGATCTTTTTTTTAGCAGTATTCATAGTGAAACTTGCTAATTAGCACATTATTAGGAAAGACGATCTGCAAAGATTCATTAAAAGACATTATACTCACTGCTTCTATAGTTCAGGCTGGATCATCAATGATTTGCCAAACAACCAAAAACACTTAAAAAATTAGCATATCGTGATAAAGTTCATTATTTTCTGTAATGTACTGATAAACATTAGACTTTCATATATTTTAG
>JAUMHI010000011.1:1163081-1189640 GCA_032359435.1 Enteromius unitaeniatus
GCTGCTGTTTTCCCCACCTGTAAGTTGCTTTGGATAAAAGCGTCTGCTAAATGAATAAATGTAAATGTAAATGTAAAAACTTGGTCAGTCTTCGTGAGACGATGCTAAAAAAACACCTTCCCTTCCACGCTTAGTATTGAGATGGATTGAAACTGACTGATATCTCTTGAGTTCTCCTCTTTGGGGATCCAAACTCCCTCAGCACACCTTCACTGGTTAGCTACTTTCCCCCTTCTCCAAATCACCTGGATGCTGTAGAAGTTCTGGGCAGCGCTTGTAGACCAGATAAGGAATTCCACTCGGGCCTTGTACTGCTTCTTGAGGGTGTGGAGCTCCTGACGCAGCTGATGTATCCGGGTGTCCCTGTGGTTCATTGTGTAGGACGTAGGTTTTGATTTTCTTTTGTCAACCTGCCCAAATTTTTCTGAAGCAAAGCTGAAGATGATGGCCTGGATGATGTTGGACACATCCTTGTCAAACTGCATCCACCCGCTCCTCTTTCTGGCTGGGGGGCACTTAATCTGCTGCTGTGGAATTACTTTGCTTGGATTAGGAGTCCGAGGTACGTGGAGGGACTGGGCTCATGTGGTCCATCCAATTGGAGATCTCATCCTCCCCCCCTCTTGGGACCTCCTGGGGGTATTTCATCGTGGGGCTTTCCGTAGATTGTTCAGGTTCTCTCTCTCGAAAGATACAGGTTGGGTTGCTAACCCAAACTGTCCCGGATGCCGTCTTTCCGTGTTGCCAACTGTCTCTCCAGTGGTCGACCAAACTGTTCTTGGTTGTCACCTATCCTATACCTCGGAGTCACTGGCTGTGCCAGACACTATTTAAGAACCATCTCATGGATGCACTGGGACGCATCATCAGTGATGTTTCAGTTTTACGCAAAGAAAACAATACTAATATAATTTAACTACCATTCTTCTCCCCTGACTTTCGCAATTTTAGAGAATATCACAACGCATACACAAGCTTTAATTTATTTGACGTAATCAGCCTTGTTAACATCCGGGGGAAAGCATGCATGTGTATGTAATCTGCGGTTGTTTACGCCTGGTAGAAAGCCTGCGCACACGTTGTAATACACTCGTAGTATTCTCGTACTGTCGCAAAACTGAAGTTGAGCCACCGCTGATTTTCCCAATGATTTTAACTACGTTTCTGGATCTTAATTCATTTCAGTTGTACAGTTGTCTATGGAGGGTAAGACGGCTCTTGGATTTCATTAAAAAATATGTGTTCTGAAGATGAACAAAGTTCTTACGGGTTTGAAATTACATCTGGGTGAGTAATTAATGAATGAATTTTCATTTTTAGGTGAACTATTCCTTTAAGATTGTGTAAGTTGGGGTTGGTAAGATTTCATAATGTTTCTGATTTTTTAATAAGTCTCTAAATCTCACCAAAATTTATTTTATTTATTGCATTTATTTAGCATAAAACACACTCTATTCATCCATCTTTCCCATCCACCTTTCGACCACATATAAAATACAATACAAAAAAAGGCCCATCAATATATTAAAATCAAAGAGTATGAAAATATTGCAAACACTTCACTGAGTAACTGTAAGAAAAAGACAGGAATGAAAAAAAGAAAAGAAAGGAGAAGTCTTAGCTCCACTATAGTCAACAGTTAAATTGCAAAACTACATTGAAAACATCCCCACCACTTCTCTCTACATGCCTCTAAATTCAATCAATTTAACGAGTTCCAAATATTCAAAGGAAGATGATTTGCATCAGATAAGCACGACCTAGCCTTTTTGCCTATCATGTTTGTCCTTCCAGAGACCTACGTATTGGGCAGGTGGAGATTTCTGTGGGCAAACCAGCGTGACAGAATTCACATTTTCACACACAGAGAAAGGTCAATCTAATTTACTGACTGTATAGAAGTAATGCACTCCCATGTGACTTTCCATGGCTGGCCCTATCTCCCCATCCCACGTCCTTTGCTATATAACCAGCACGTGGAAACACCGAATTTAAGAGCTCAATTACATGGTAGCTAAACCATTTCTCAATCAGTGATTCCATACTTGTGACAGTAGAACAATCTTTTAAAGCGCTCATGCGGTAAGCATATAGAAGCTATTAACACATTGATGCTATTCTAAAACTTTATTGCAAGCCGTAAACATGTCAGATGACAATTGGTCTGTATTTCTTTTAAATCGCTTCCTTTACTTTTGTAAGCAAGATCAAATATTTATATCAAATGTATATCAAGTGTCTTTAAATAGACTTAACATGATGAATGCAGTTACCTTATATGCCTTGCATGAATTTAGCGATAGCAAAAAATTTTTTATTGCACGTCGTTGACACCTTAACACAAATGCTAGTCAATCAAAGGCTTTTCTTGACCTGTCAATGGCAAAGTCATGGGATCATCTTTTGTCAAGGTTACTCTCTATGCATCTCCGAGATGATCTCATTCCCTAATGCAAAATAGCTACATCATTAATTAACCCAGCATGCAAGAGGGCTAATATCCCCGCCTGCATCTCTGTCCACAGGACAGCAGCCTACAAACCGCCCACCTCTAGGTTTCGAGGGATGCCGTGAATAGCCCAATTGCATTCTCCATTCAGAAACCGGGGCCTAGGGTTGCATTATTCATCATGAATAAATGATAAACTATTTTTGCCCTCCTGTTCTGTTCTGAGAGCTACTGGAATAAAAATAGAGGAAAAGAAGAGAAAGTCTGTGAGATAAATAAGAAGAGAAAGGGCTGGGGAGGGGCAGAAGAGTGTGAAATGAGAGCACAGAGGCTGCTATCTCTCTTTTTGGCTGTATTAGAGTGGGTTTGCTGAAAGGGAAGGAAAAGCCGATTTGGGATGAGAGCCAAACAACTGCATGTCACACAGGCTTCTGAGCCACTGATTGCTCTCATTGGACCTCTCTTTGTTCTCGGAGATTGTGAGGTAACACAAGCTTAATCTACAGCACAAAACTGCAATTCAGTGAATAAGGACTCTGGATTTTTTTGTACAAACTTATATAACGATGTGTATAATAGAAGTAGTATACTAATCAGATTAAAATTTTTAAAAGACACCTTGAAATGACATTTACAAAATACTAATCTTTACTAATGAGGCATATTACTAAGTGAAATACTGATTTAACTGGACTGCAAACATATTGAATATATGGTTTAAACATTAATGCACCATACTGTTTTCCTCATATCTTTGGTTACATCAGTAAAAAATGCACTGATGAACTGTTCAATATAAAACAAGGGACACCAATTCTTTTAAGGCAGAAAAAATATTAGTTTAGAGTTTTTAAGTAAGCTTATTTTTTTTGTTTAAGGCTTTGGTTTATAAATGTCATAATTGTCATGAATCAATTCAGTTCATGAGTATCAACACCTATTGTATACGGTTAAATAAAATTAATAAAATTTAAATAAAAAATGTTGCCATCATTATTATTATTATTATTGTTGTTTTTTTCATCCACATTAAAGAGTAACAAACCATACAAATATACAATTTACAATAAAAATATAAATAAAAACAGGAATTCAGTATGCAGATATTGCAATGCTATAAACAATATTTAACACAAAACAGAACATGTACATTAAATGGTTATAGTTTACAGTTTTGTAGACTGAAGTTTGTGGAGAAGAACTGCATGGTTACAATAGGTCTATACATTATTTGTTCTGTGCTGGTTACGTCATTTCTCAGGTGGGCCAGGAATGATTTATATTTTATTAATTGCCTTGCACAGAGAACAATAATCATATAACAACAGATGTTCCAGCACATTAGTGGTTATTATACTTAGTTCCCATATGTATTTATTCCAAGAACTGCTGTTGTTCTTTCATTAAGAGCTGTATATAGAAACTAGTAGTTAGTTGAAGATTAATTGTCCTTACCAGATGGAGGTCCACGCAAGTCGAGTTGTTTTCACACATGTTGCTGACACAGTCATTGATGTCCTGCTCACATCTTATTCCAGCGTAACCAGGGTTACACAAGCAGTAAAAACCATCCACAGCTGAAGCAGGAAACATACAGGGAGAAAGAAGAATTCACTTTAGAAGAGACTAAACACAGTGTCCTATTTTAGAAAGGCATAAGAAACATTAACAGAAAAATGACGTGTGCTTATGGACTTGGCTTTATAAACACATTATTCAAGGACACTGTAGCTATTGTTGTAGTTAGTATTTTCAGGGCTGGTTATGAAATTAAACTTTGTAAAGCCAGTGTCGGTGCAGGAATCATAGCAAGCAATAAAAACAACTCAATCACCACAACAACTTAACTTAGTTATACAAAAATACAATAAAACAATGTTTTGAAATATTACTACAGTTAATACAAATACAAAAAATATATTAAAATAGAAAATATTATATTTATTCCATTTCCAGTTAAAATAACACCATTTACAAACAGAAATATCATGTAGCATTCTAAAAAAGAAATAAACTTTTTGTGTGAAAATATGTACAAATATTTTATTTCATGGGGTAAACTAAAAAAAAAAAATTGGAAAGAAACAGTGAATTATTTTCAAATTTAATTCAAAAATCAAATCAAATTTCATGACCAATTTATGCAGAAAAACAGAAAATTGAAAACAGTTCACTTACTGTGAATAATTATAATAAAAAATATAACATTTAGCATTCTTAGCACAGTTAACCAACCATGATATATTTGTATCTATATGATCTACATTTCTTATAAAAATGTGGGATGACATAATAAACAATTTAAAACCAAGAAGAATAAACTCCTTTGCATATATAACATTTACTTTCAAATTGTAAACACTTAAAGCATTTAAAGACTCTTAAGACATTCAAAATGTGGATTAAAAATTTTAAGTTCTACAAATGCCTCGTTTTTTTACACTCTATATTTCCCTCCACAGCCACAAATCAAAAGACTTATCATATTCTCATCATACTCCCTCTTTTGTCTGTAAACCTTTGCTTCTAAGCTTATCAGTAAAGCCGTCTTTCTCTGCTTGCGCAATTCCACGGCCATTTATATTCACCCCAGCAGCTGAAAACACAGTGTGTCCAATTAAATGTAAAATGTGTGTTTGTGTAGCCATCTCTTTTACAAATGTTACAAGAGTGTCGCTGTCCACTGTCTTTGCGTTGCATCTGACTTACCCGAAACCTAATGACCCATTCCACAAGTTAAATCATTAACGGCGTCAAGAAGAAATGCACCCCCTTCCTTTCTGCTGCAAAACAGCAGCCTGTGACAGAGGTAATTGTGGGTTCTTACTGCCGCAAATTTATTACAAGGCCTGTGTAGAGTCCCAGGATTCTTCATTATCCCTTAGATTTACCACGTAATCTATGCTGCCACTCTGTCTTTGTTCATGTACCCACGATTACTCTCATTAAATGCTCGGGGTCCAGAATGGCACCCGTATTACTCACACCAGCTGCTCAAAAGGTACACCTTACTCTCTCACTCTCTCTCTATACAAACACAGCAGATCTTCTATATGGCGGGCTGGCCCTGAGGGACTAAATGCGTGGGGCTATTTTGCTGGTGCAGTCTGGGAGAAAGTAAACAAGTAAACTTTGTCTGACGCAGCTTGTTGGAATTGGAGATGTTGGGAGACAAGACAAAGTGGCTGCAGGTTTGAATTCAAGAGGTGGACTAGGAATACTTGGTTGCCTGGTTACAAAATCGTTCTTCATCTCTGTCACTATTTTACCTCAGAGCATAGTACTTAACTGTAGGTTGCTCTGGGAGTGCAATTAATGAACTACATGTCAGATTGGATAAAAGGCATGTGCTAAATGGCAAGAAAATCAGAAGTAAGGTGCATGTATAGTATAGGTTAGTAAGGTGTAAGATTATGCTTGGTAGTTGTTTCTCCATTTCCTCATGTAACAAATTTATCATATGAGACATTCAAACTATTTCTTACTTGTCCATAATCCATACTAACGCTTCTTAGAAAAGTCTATCTTCAATTGTCCCCTCACATTACAATCCACCATAAACCATATATGTTTAGAACCGTTTTGCATGTAAACAGTGCTTGATCGCTCCTTACTCATATGTGACCCTGGACCACAAAACCAGTCATATTTTCTGAAAAAAATAAGCTTTCCATTGATGGATGGTTTGCTAGAATAGGCCAGTATTTGACCGATATATAACGGTTTGAAAATCTGGAATCTGAGAATGCAAAAAAAATCTAAATATTGAGAAAATAGCTGTCTAAAAAAGCTGTCTAAATGAAGTTCTTAGCAATACATATTAGCAAACAAAAATGTTTTAATATATGTATGGTAGAAAATTTACAAAACATCTTCATGGAACAAGATCTTTACTTACTATCCTAATGATTTTTGGCATACAAGAAAATCAATTCTTTTCACTCATACAGTGCATTTTTGGCTATTGCTACAAATATACACATGCTACAAAATTGGCTTTTGTGCTCCAGGGTCACTTTATGTACGTTAAAAATGCCTTTTATGATGGATTTGTTTCTTACAAACATGCAGTTTTTCATTTCATTCCACTTGAATTGATGGACTGAATTATTTGTGATGTTTTTTTTATCAGATATTTGGACTCTCATTCTGACGGCACCCATTCACTGCAGAGGATCCATAGAGAGCAAGTGATGTGATACAAAATCTCCAAATCATTTTGGGTGAAGAAACCAACTCAGCTACTATTGGATGGTCAGAGAAAGAGTAGATGAACAATATGACATGAACAATAACTTTGCAAAATGTCTTTAAAATGATTTACACTCAGAAGAAAATAAAGTCTTAAGCTATATTAGTATATGTACAAATGCCTAATATACTGTATATTGAACACACAGACCTCCCAGAATGTATTGCATTCAAAAGTTACTGCGATGGGATTACTGTTTTACTGCCTGGGGTTTCGTTTTATGATTTCTTCTTATTTTTGTCATCACTGCTAGTTTCTTGTTGTGCTTTGATGTTCAATGACCATCTTATTTGATTGACGGTTATTGACTTACATTGTTATTGTGGATCTACTTGTGGCCAAAAAGAAGCATCTTATGTTTCAAGAGGTCTCCCTAAGAGGCCTGCAGCCTTACCAAGCAGTCATTTAAAACTGCATGATGGAGACAAATGGACATTTTCAGTATTGCTAATTGAAAATTTGCTGAACAACAGATTAGCAACTGCTGTTACAAGAGTTTACTGACTGAAGGAGACATTTAAAAAAATCCAAGTTGGCTAAAGTGCAGAAGACAATTACTTTTTTAAACTTTCCTCATTTTTTGTTGCATTGCAAAGATAAAATGTTTAGTTCTCTACTTCTGCACTCATCTGAGAAACTTCAATGTACATGTACTATTGTCTAGTCTAGTACAAAAGAATATGTACAGTAACCTTGCCTCAAAGGTGCACTTAGTAACTGATATTGCCTAAAGTTTTCTAAGGTCCAAAGTGGGTCCTGGGCCTCTAGCTGAGAACCACTGTTATAAAGATCTTTCCAAAGACTTCTGGAAAATAGTAAAACGTCAGAATGGAAAACATTAATGTCTATCCATTTAAAGCATGCAATGTATAAGCCTAAAGCAGGATGGTTAGCAAGTTGATAGCAAAATTATTTAGACAAAAAGCACACTGGAGAACACTTTTAATTTGAATTTTAGAAGACGTTTACAACCTCTTTAAACAAGTTGTAAAATCTTACTAAAATCTGTAAAATCAAACTCAAGGTTTGTCTTTCTTTCAGTGTCACTACAAAGACATCCACCACTACGCTACATGGAATTAAAACTTTATCACCCAAATGAATTACGCTCAACTAGAAAACATCTTCTGAGACTCATTTTAAAAGCTTTATGCTACATACAGCATGTCTTAAAGGTGAAGGTGTAAATGTTGTATGCAGTAATAAAAACTGTTATCAAACAGGATTCCTGAACACTTTGCCTGCCTTCAATTGGTTGGAGGGTTGTATACAATAACCAATCATTCAGCCTATATATACACAACAATATCAAGTGCGTTTCAATTGGAAAGTATCTCATTGCAAAGGCCTATTTGGGGCTTTGCAATCTGTAATCTTTAACTGACAACATGTATTTGATCTATGGCTTTTGTAATGATTTATGCAGAAGATGCAACACAAAAGGGCAAAAACAGCTTATTGGATTGCTGAGGGAGAACAACACCCTGCCTTGGGCTTTGATTGTATTAACTCTGCCATTTATCATCCATTATTCAAATTACAAAGCAGCATTTATGCCTTACGGATCCTGCCTCACAGCTGGAGCAAGACACTTGTCAAGAGCACACCAAAGCAAATGTGGCCTGGTCATGCTAAATGAAGCAACTTGTGTCTCATAAAACTACTTATTAAACTAAGTCATGGCTAACACTGTCAAACGGGGGAAACCAACAGTGCCTTTCTAGAGTATCAGTGTGCTAATCAGACTGAAGGGAAACGTTTTGTGTTTGAGAGTTCAAGGCTGAGATATAACTGCAGTATTTACCATCGTAACAGAAGCCGTGCAGACAGGGGTTGGAGTTGCACTCATCTATGTTGATCTCACAGCGGGGCCCTGTGAAACCCTGGCGACATCGGCACTGGAAACCCAGAGGGAAGAGGATGGGATCAGCCTCCTCCACGCACTCTGCCCCGTTATCACACGGATTAATGGCCTCACAGGGCAGCAACTCGCAGTTAATCCCTGCAATTCCAAATACAGAATGAAAAATACAATTCCATCTGCAACAAAAACAACAACAGAAAATGTCTGACTGTTTGTTTACCCGAAAAATTCTCATAATTAATTAGTTAAAAGGCCTCTATTGCCACATTTAAGTCAAAAGCAGCTTCACTACTAAAAAGAGTCATATTTTGCCTACTGAATTTTTTTAAATTTAAATAAAACATTTAATTTGAATGAAACAATGCAACAACTTTTTCAGTCAATCATGATTACTACATAAGGATTTATTTATACATTTAATTTTTAAATACAGAATAAAAATGACTATAATAAAGTGCAGTTTCACCTAGGATTGCTGTAGGCTCAAGAGCACAAAGTGAAGCCATCATGGAAGTGACTAAAAATTTAATTCATCCACTGGCCGCTAGAGGCTGGCTGCAAAAGGGAGTCAATCCCAGAGACTTCCCATGTTAAAATGCCAAACTTTACAGCAGAAAAAAACATGTTTACAGCCTGGTTCAAAAATTATTTTGGTCTATATAGCTAATGTTGCCCTTCATGACCACTATTGGGGGGGTGAATTTTTTTTTATAACTCATCCTTTTAAATTATATTAAGCCTTAAAGTTCTGCATAATTAAGGGCGCAGCAACTTGAGTGACAGGTGGATTGCCATGGCTGTCACCACTGTCGCGCGATGTGGGAATGGGTTTTATCAACCAACTCCCGCCTCTTTGCCTATTTTCAGTAATCTGAGAGTGACGCGAGGTGACATGATTCCAACATAGTGATGGTTGGCTCCGCTTACTTTTAGCTTCAAAAACGCTCTTCAGAAACTTTTGGGTGATGTCCCGGACACTACATCCATGTTTTTAACAATCTATGATGCATGGGGGCCGCAAGGGACGGGAGGAGTTAGCACAATTCTAGGAGCCCAACGTTAGAGGGGGCCCCCTCGATTTCTACCAGGGGCAATGCGGCTGCGATTTCTACCACAGTGGGGAATCACCGGAAGGCATTTTGTATGACTGCAAACCACAACCGAGGGGGACCTGATAACTAATTGGTAACTAACCAAAACTGCTCAGTGATGCTGGTCACCAAGCTAGTCTAGTTATGCTGGTGCAACAGAAAAACGGATCAGACAAAAATGCACATGAAATAAAGAAACTAAAGGAATCCATGGCATACTGGCACATTTGAGACTCATTGGTGAGAACCACCTCAATGAAAATTAATGACATTCCTTGGATTGTCTAATTACACTCCATGGCACTGTTGGATAATGGCCACTATGAACTCTCAGGGTTTCAATTAACAAGTGGGTATACTTTGCATTGTATTTTAGCCAGTCTAGACAGTAGGGCTGGGTGATTTAATCGTCAATTTATTCCTGCACATTTCGTCAGTAAAGCCGGATCTTTGATTAGCAGTAAATCTCAATCAGCTGTTTTAAAAATGAGCGGAGGTTGACACACAGAGCCGTATATCACTGGCAATCCACGCAATATCCCGTTCAAAATCGGAAATGAATCACTTATGATTTTGAAGACGATATTGCGTAGCTCGCTAAATATCTACGGCTCTGTGTATCAACTGCCGCTCATTTTGAAAAAAGCTGATTGAGATTTACCGCTAATCAAAGATCCGGCTTTACTGATAAAATGCGCATGAATAAATCGTCAATTAAATCGCCCAGCCCTACTAGACACCAGATAATTTAGTAAAGGATAGCTGTGTAATGGCTAGGTTAATGTTCCCAGCATCCCTCCACATAAACACTATGCACATTTCTCAGAGCAGTGAAGCCGCCTGTGCCTTTTTTCCTCAATTTCAAAACAGAATAACCGATATCATCATTATCCCTGACAACCTAATTTGCGCATCTAATGGAAGCATGATCCGTGATCTCTGTTTGAGTATAAGCAGCGATGACTGAGCTGCTTGATCGATTTTATATGAGCTGCATTCAGTGTTCGGAATTGGCCAGCTGAGCATCAAACATACACAAAAAATAAAACACAGAAATCGTACTAATGCACAAAATGTAGCTGTGTAAAACAGGTGTATTCACACAGCAGATAGCTTCTGCAGTTTCCTAATCTGAATAACATGGGCAAAGAGCACAGCACTCTAGGGGGAATTTGTCCTGACATTTAGGTCTGATTCGATCAACCTCTGAACTAAACCAGCATACCGTAATGTGTGTATATGAATACAAGGCTTACTACAATACTTTATCCTCACCAAAACATTCAACAGTAAGTCATTTGTGAGGCTAACAGGATACCCTCACAGATGGGGTTTTGGTTCCTTGCCGCTGTCGCCTGATTTCTAGTGATTATTGTTATTACAGAGTCCATCTCTGCATTTAATAAATAAATAGTTTAATCTCGTCATTATACATTACCATCACTCTATTCTCCTATTTAATAATGTGCAGTGCTTTGATACAATCTGTATTGTTAAAAGCCCTATATAAATAAAAGTGATTGATTGATTGAAACATGTTGAGGGTACCAGTCTCTCACATAATTTTTTAAATATATAATTATATCAGTGCTGTCAATCAATAAAAATTATTCACATATTTTTCTGAAATTAATCGCGATTAATTCCAACTAACAGTAACGTTTCATAAATATACTTTTATATACTGCAATAATTTCACATTCAAATATTAAATGTCGAGTCACTCCGACGTCACATATGGGAACTTGCATGAGAGACCAATCATCTTTGAATCTTGAGAAAAGGGCAATGAATATTGGCGTGCATTTAATTACAGCCAGGTGCACCTTATCACAGCGTGAGTATAAGAGGGCACGGCTGGAATGGACTTGCAGCTTTTCGCTTTCGGAGCATCGTCTTATGCAGTGCATTCTGTTCAAGTCTACGGGAGAAGGATCGGAGAAAATCTGGAAAACTAAAAGAGTTCCTGCGAGATGTTCTGCGACTGAATAAATGCACTTCTTGTCAAGAGAAAAAGTGACAGAAGCAGCAGTTGAGAGTGGCATGACCAATCCTAGCCATGCCCCTGCGTTAATTGCGTGAAATATTTTTAACGCATTAATCTGAAAAAATTAATTGCATGCGTTAACGCGCTAATTTTGACACCACTCATATATATATTATTTTAATTCAAATTTTGAATAGCCAGTTATAGTTTAAATTGATTTTAATTTGAATTATTAAATGGACAATAAAGATGCCTTGATGTGACAATACAGACTGCATGAGTTCAGACAGGTGAGAGGAATGCTCTCTGAAGTTAATTAACTTAGCTTTTCTTCACCCTTCACCCCAGTCCCTCAGTCTTCATTACCTTTAAATGGAGCCGCGCATCGGCAGTAGTAATTACCCGGTTGGTCAATGCAGGTGCCTCCATTCTTACAGGGATATGAGAAACACTCATCAACATCCAGTGAGCACTCAGGACCTTTAATGCACAATATCAAGAAGAAAAATCTGAACATTTTGGAAAAAAAGCCCATAGCTCTCAGAAAAGTTTTCCACAAGAGACAAAAATATGACAAGACATTTGTACTTGAGGCATTTCAGTATTTTGGTACTATGTATAGTTTTAAGATGTGGAGTCATATTTTTGCACTGGCTCCCATGAGAGCAAGAGAGGCAATGGAGAGGTAATCAATGCGATAATGTTCTAAACATTAGACACACCAGAGAAACCTGAAGGGCAAATGCATATAAAGCCATCGGTGAGGTCCAAACACGTGCCGTTGTTTATGCATGGTAATGACTGGCATTCATCTATGTTTATTTCACATAAACTGCCTGAGAAATGAGAGAAAGAGAGAAAGGTGCACAAAAAGAACAAAATAAGAATGAAAGTTGTCATAGAAATTCCCATGCCAACCAATTATAAGCTGAAGTTTTCACCGCACAAAGAATCTGGAATAAAAGTAAAAACAAATCTAAAATCCCTTATAAGCCTTCGAGCAATACACCTCCCGGTTTGAAATGAAAGTATATGAATTTACATTCCGTTGGGCAGGAGGTTCCTAAAATATATCGAGAGCTTGAGTTGACTCATACCACCAAATGAGCCTATTTCCTTTCAATTTGCATGAACATGAAAGAATTAAGTAGAAATTACTCTCGAAATAGAAATTTAATGCTTCTGGATAAGAGCTAAAAGTGCCCCTCGGTTCTAAAGGGTTGTTTGTAAACTAAACATGACACACTAAATGATCATATCTCGTCACACTGAAGTGTGTAATTTGTTCTATATTAAAATACTTAAATCTCAGTTGAAAGTGCTGAGACAACTATAAGTAAGCCATTTGCAGGGTTACTTCTCTGTGGCGATTTAAAAACATTGCTCTATTTGTTTGAACAGCTACTGTTTCAGCTACTGGCTCAAACAATGGACCCTTCTCACAGACTGTGATGACATGTTTTCACAGTTATTAATATAAAGTAATGTTTTTTTGCATTTAAATTATACATGAAATTGTAAAATTGCATAAAATTACAGAAAAATGGTTAATGCACCTACATGAGTATTTCTAATACAATGGCTGATTTAACTCATTTTCTCTCTTTTGACTAACATTTTAATTTTAATTGTCTCTCAATGTTAGAAAGGCTAATATAGATTAGGCAAATAGAAACAAAAAACAATTGAAAGAAATTCATTCAGATTTGGAACTACTTGAGGGTGAGTGAATGATGACAGAATTTTCATATTTGGGTGAATTATTCCTTTAATCACATCCAAAATAAACATTTTTGTGTGTGCACACTGTGTTTATTATGTATGTATACATGTATATAAAAAATTGCTACATTTATATATTAAATATTTGTATAATATAAATTATATGAATATAAATATAGACATGTAAATATTTTCAAAATACATGTGTATTTTTATACATAAGAAATATACACATAACACACATTATCTAAATTTGTTTTTTATTTTGAACAAAATTAATCGTGATTAATCATTTGAGAGAACTGTATACAGCACTCAATATGAATTACAAATAAATAAAAAATGTTAATTGTTTAAAAGCTTCAAAAGGCCAAAACATTGTTAAGGTTATCATTATCACTGTAAGCTGGGGTGTGACTTCTGTACTGTGTAACCATCCGGAAATTTAATTTTAAGGATTCAATCCTGCATTTAAACATGGTTGTCAGTTTCAAAAAGTAACTGAGGCCTTCATCACCCAAACTCATCCTGTGAAACTGCAGGAAGAAATAACGTACCTGTCGTCCCAGCAGGACAGAGGCAGCTGAAAGAGTTAAGCTCATCCGAGCAGGAAGCTCCATTCTGACAGGGTTGACTAAGACACTCATTTACTTCAATCTCACAGTTATTACCTTGAGAAGAACGGAAAAGGTTCATTTCATTAAGGATTTCCTTGCACATACAGGGGTGCCGTGATGCCCCTTCAAATAAAATAAGTCACAGCTAACGATGAGGTGCTACAGAAGAAAAAAACAACACTCCTGGGATGGCAAAAAAAGTGATGGCAGGGTAATGTGGTTTAAGAAATACCCCTTGATAAGCAGACGGTCAACTAATGTCTTACAATACAGGTGCAGATTTGAGGCCACAGACCTTTTAAACACGGCTCAACAGAGGGGAATTGAATGTTAGAAAACTGGGCAAAGGAAAAATTGCTCTAGAAAATTGCTTGTGCTGGACTTACCGACGAACCCAGGCGCACAGAAACAGTCATAGGCATTGATACCATCTTTACAGATACTGAGCACACCACAAGGCTTATCCAGACAGTCATCAATGTTTACCTCACAGAATCGTCCTCGTAACCCTGAGAAAAAGATGAAAATGGGGTGAGGGTTAAATGGATGCTTTAGTGAAGGTGTAGACAGAGACTGGCAGGAGACAGGCCGTACCAAATCATTCTTACCAGGCAAACATTCACACACGAAGCCCAGCGGGACATCCACACACTTTGATCCGTGATGACACAATCCTTCAACGCAATGACTGATGGAAGTTTCACAAAATGGGCCCGTATAGCCATGGCGACACGCGCACTTGAAACCACCCTGCTGCTCTTCGCACATGGAAGTGCCCTTCGTATCGCACAGGTTGGAAGTGCAGCCCGTAGCCGGCATGGAGCAGTCATGTCCAGTGAATCCTGTGTGAAATGGGATGAAAGAGCTGATTGATGTGCAATGGCTCAATGGAGATACTTGAGCATTAGTTATTCAGCTGTCAGACCTCAGTTGACACTCTTGCCAAATGCTGGCACTTCATGCATTTACGTCCTTAAGAAGTGGCATAAACAGACATAAAACACAAATATTATGCCAGTCGATTAACATGCAATAGGAAAAGGATGAGAACCTTGACTAAGAACTGGTTGTTTTGTATTCATTTAGTATTTCTTGGGACCTTGACCTTTCAACGGATACATCATGCCAATAAACTTAATGAAGTAAACCTAATAAAACTTAAGCCAACCTCACCAGTAAAGTGGTTTACACAAAAATCGAAATCTGTCCTATAGAAACCGTATTTCACCGGGTGGGCATTTGAAATAGGTCTGTCCTCTCTGACTCCATGCTGGAGTATACGAAGACCTTATCCAGAGATGTGCAATCAGCGACAGCCGTGGAACAGTTCTTATCTTGGAGAGGCAGCAGATAAAAAAGCACAACAACTCAAGTGATGCAGAGGTCACAACCCAAGAACACGTCCTGTCATCAAAGCTCCAATCAAGTGGCATGTAATTGACATTGCTAATCTGAAACGGCCAACAACTGAAGAGTAAACAACACCTTGAATTGGAAGTCTTTGCTTTTTTATTCCCTCTACAATGCTTTGACAATATGTTTTTCATGCCAATAAAGTAACAGTAATTTCAATAAAATCTCTTGAAATTAATAAATAAAACAGAAAACTTTTTAGTTTGTTCTTTAGCATGTCACATTTTGGGAAATACTGTTATGACTATACCCCAACATCAATATTTCACTTCCCATTATCAATATTTTTCATTATAAAACAGTCATTTTCCATTTCCTATCTTTTATATTCCTCACTTAAATAGAAGTGTGAAAGTGAAGTGTGAAAAATACATTTCACAAATGAATGCACACATGCTCCTTGGAGTCCTTTTAATTAATGCCATAAAAACGGCATGTATAATAAATGACAAAAATAGGACAATATACCCACTGTGTATTACCCAAATAATTTTATTACACTAATAATTTTTTTTATATTAACTCTTACAGAAACATGCTTAATATGAAATGTCTTGACATTAAAACATAATAATAAAAAATTATTCTACGAAAGGGTCAAAGGGTGTTTAAAGAAGACATACTAATACTAAATGTACAATTTCCTCTTTTACTGCAATGAGGCAGTAACATCGAGACAGCTGTTCAAAGCAGAGAAGGCCTGTGAATCTTTCAGTATAATCAATGAGAGATCTAAACTACCAACATTCCTCTTTCAGAGCATGCTGCCGAGACATTGATGTCTCTGTAATGTCAGTGTGCACAATGCTCATGGAACACTGAAAGAGGGACTGCTATGCTGACACTCTTTAGCATTTAATCTATGCTTGTCTGTATGGTGAAAGCCTCTATATTCTCTAGTGTGTCAACTTGTACAGTGCAATCCTGGAAAACATAGCTGTGAAAATTATAACCCTTAAAGATTTTGGTGGACCATAGATTTAAAGCAGAAAATAATTCAGTCTAAATATTGATCAAAATGTCATTTTTGGACTACATAATTACCTAATGCCAAAAGATTTTTAATATATCTTCGAAACTTCCTTTGGAAAAACAAACAGACTTAAAAGCAGAAAAATGTTGTAATACAGTCTCTAAAATAAACTAAAATATACATGATTACTAGAATTTTTTTCAGGAGTAAAACATCCAAAAAGCAGCAAAGTTCCATTAAATTGCCAGTCAAATCAACAATAAAGCATGAAAAACTATTCTACAAGTTTGGCCTCTTCAGGTCAATCCGTACTATAAAAAGCTAAAAACAACTGTTCAGCCAATGTGCACGTGTGTTGAAGAGTTAACACTGCTGTAAAAATGGTAATGGCTTTGCCAATGAGACAATTGCCTCTTTTAATTGAAAGGTGGGAGTTAATTTTCTACAGCTGCTATGCTAATTGTTGTAATTTCTCCCAATCTCTCCTTATTCCGCCTGTGATTTTTCTAAAAAAGACCTCAGCGTAGAAATACAATAAGATGACGTGCTGTATATGGTAGAGAAGTAACTAAAGCTCAACAGATCATTATTATTATTATAAAACAGAAACATTTCCCTGCAACTTGCTGGACACAACTTATTTATTCTCTTGCGCTCCAATATTTGCATTTCAAATAATTCCATTAATGATGTGACTCAACGCTGAGTTAACAAATTTCCTCTAGGAGATGGGCTTATTTTTAGATCTTTGTTGTTTTGCTTTTTGCGCTCTAACAAGCCACATACAGTATTGATTAGTTTGGCTCGCTGTAACATAATAAAAAAAATCTGAATAAATCAAAACATTCTTTACAAGAGCTACTTAGAAATGAATGCATAACCCCCCTGTTAGATCAAGTAAATTTTTTTGTTCCAGAAAGCAGAACCACTGTGAATTTGTGCCACTTTACAGTGGGTGCCCTCAAAACTTACTCTTGAATGACACGAAGTAAATATTTAACCTTTCGGTGAAGCACACACCCTGCTGATGCACAACATGAGCAAAAGTAGCAGTGAACCCCTTTTAATTAGCATGTTAAGCTATTCTAGCCCCTTTCTTTTTTGTCACAAATGCAGGCAAGGGTCATATTGGTCATAAATTGAAGACAGCCACGTTTCTGCACTTTTCTGGTTAACTGAAGGTGTTAAAGCAACATTTAGCATTCAACGTTAGGCTCCTGGAAGCAAAATCAGCTTGACAACTGTTCGAAGGAAACTTCATGAAATGGGTTTCAACAGCTGTGCAGCCACAAACCAGCTCATGTGTGGGCTGCACAAGTGTGAAGCTCACTATTACTGGACTCTTGAGCAGTTAAAATCCATTCTCTGGAGTGATGGATCACTCATCACCATCTGCCAGCCTGAAGGATGAATCTGGATTTGCCAGGAGAACTCTACCTGCCCGAAAGCACAGTACCAGCTGTACAGTGGAGAAATAATACTTTTTCATTGTTAAGGCAATTCCCTTAAGCTTTACATAGAGAAATACATTCCGTAAAAGCAACACATGCTACATTGTTGGAGGATTTCTGCTTGATTTTTGAGTTGCAGAAAAAGAGGTTCATTTCGAAATATTTTGTTGGATGGTTGTGGATGCCCTTACCTCTACCCCATGAAGCAAATTTGGATGCAACTAAATTCTTTCAACATCAGTGTCAAACATCAGAAATGCTTGCAGCTAAATGGAGGCAAAACTAAGACACGTTGGCTCAATACCAAAACCTACTGAGCAGCCTCGCTGTCTGCACTGGAAGCCACCTCGAAAACAGCATCATTATCGAAGTAGAACATTAAAAGATGTTCTGTATGATTTCTACATCACATGCAAAACGTCCCAGTCACCTGACGTGTCCCAGAATTGGGCATCCTTTAAGTTTAATGAGAGAGGCTCAATTTTTTCAGCCTAAAAAAATTAAATGGATGGAAGGAAGATATAACAATAACAGTTTCTTGTTGAACAAACTGCATCTGAAGTTATTGAATGCTATCACATAACAAAATGAAGCAAACAGTGAAATGTGAGTGATTATATTTACAGTATAGCCTATAAGCCATTCTGTACATTGCACCTTTAAAATACAGCATTTAATATATAGTAACATAACTTTGCAAATTTATTACCTTTTACAAAAAACATACTTTACACTAATTCAATATTCTTAAAAATGCACATACAAGCATGAAAAAAACGTTTACATCATAAAACAAAACGTTATTGGATTATGTTTTATAAGAAAATACTAAATGCTATTTAAAAATTTTACAATGTGCAACCTTCTGTATTTTTATGTGTCAAATGTTTGTCAAATATACTAGCAATTTCTAAATTACATTGTTTCCCAATATATACACAACTAAGCCTATATCGGATGTTAGCATATTCCCAATCTTATTTGAGTGCCTATATTGATTGAAACTGTGCAAAGTAATTTGATTAATAACTATTTCCATGCAGTATGTTTTTTTTTTTTTTTGCAAATCTTCCTGGGACAATTGCCTTTTAAGAGTTCACGTTTCCTGGTAATAAAACATAGCGCAAATTTGGCGAGCTGTCTGGGGAGCGAGCCGGGAGAACGACGGACTCCAAACCCTAGGGAATAGAACCCTAGAGAGGGTGAGCGTTCGGCTCGTTCATCGTCTGCCCCTCTGAAACTTGAAACATGTGGGAGAAGGTGGAGAAAGGGATGAGGAGGGATGCAATCAAAGCGAGGAACATAAAAGCTGGGCTATTTTATAGTAAAGGGAAGCGAATTGATTGGAGGTGCTTGATTAGGGAGCCGTGGGTAATTACTGCATTCACGATCCTCTCGAAACCATGTTTTTTGCAAAACATAAACTTAAAACTGTTAACAAGATTGGCTAATGACAGAACTGTGTCCAAACTAGTTAAATTAAATTACCAAATGGACAAAAGGGAACACGTATATGTTCTACATTTAAAACACATGGAAAAGTGTTTTCAGTTAACACACGTTCTTCTGCACATAGCTTATATTTCAAAAGGTAGAAAAGCTAGATAGCGTGAAGTGGAGAAAGCACAGGACTCAAATTTTCGGACATTTTATGCCACCATAAATGCTTTCCAGCGCATGGTCACGCTACAAAATGACTATCATTAGCTCTGTCACAGGCTAAGGCTGCAGGAGGCCCGTGACTAATGCTGGGCCATCAGCACCATCGGTGTGGGCAAATTCTCATCATTCCTCAAACTGACCATGGAACCAATTTCTACCTCTCCCCATGTCATAAAATCTGACAATTATCCTGACTTCATTAATAATGCATAGCAGTCCTTGCCCGCAATCAAGGTTTAATCAGCAATGTGTCTCACAGGTAGGGCATCGACTGAGCCAAGAAATTATTGGCAAATTGTAAGGATTTATTTCCCCCCTCAACTTAATGATATAAATGACTTGGGGTAATTTAGTTGGTTTAACAAGCAGGACGACGTTATCAAACCCGAGACACCGCTTGCATATGCAGCTGCTGCCATGGTAACAATATGATTAATCAGCGTTATTGATTTTTGGGCGCATTCAGATTCAATCAAGCGGCAAAAAACAAAACAAAAACACATACCTAATGAACTAAATAAAAGAATGAGAATGCAATTAAATAACTAAATCAAATGGATTAGCACAGGTTTGCACAAATACTTACAGGAGGTGATGTTTGTCATTTCTTCTGCTGTTAAGATATTTTATGTATAATACATACACATACATACATACATATGTATAAATATGTTTTTAGGTTATATCAAAATATTGCATTGAATCAGTAAAGTTTCATCCTCTTAACCTCACACATGGGATTCCTCGCAAGTAGTTTCAATTTGTTTTAATTTTCAAGAGGCACCAATAGTATCTCCACATGGATTCATCTAACAATAAATCAAACTATTTTGATTACATTTCTGTGGATCATAAGCACCCTTATAATAATTTGACTGACAGATCTTCATTCAGCCAGCGTTATGTGACAAGAGAAATGCGGCAGTGCAATTGTGCAAATGACTCATTGTGCAAATGAAATGTTTAATCGTCTTCACTTCGACGGCACTTTTATAACACGATGACCGGATCTGCCCCATAACATCCAAATGTAAAAAGGGGCAGGATTTAATTGAATTTATGAACCAGAAATGGCACTGTATCTCATCAGAGCAAAAAAAAAAAAAAAAAAAAAAAGGAATGCATTGCATCGGACATCACATTAAGAGTCACCTGTTCGTATTGTGCTCCACACAGTTATGTTCTAGCAGAATCTGATTTATATCTCTTTTGATTTATCTCACAGAGATGGCTGCCAAAGCGTGCACAGCAGAACAGAGTCATTACTACAGTCCCCTTGGTTAGTTTAATCCCACAGGCAATTAGGATTTGTAGGACTTTGTTTTCCACTCAAAAGAAGCTTTACAGGGTTGTTATTGATTCTGAAAGCTCCGCGGGCACACACGGACTCAACCCACTGGATCATTTAATCATGTTTAATAAGAGGCAGTCATTGCCTCTCTGATTTATTGCATTAAGCAAGTCAGTGACAAATCCAGGCACAACCCAGATCAAAGCAAAATCATCACACTGACGCACATTTATTCAGATTGGACCCCAAACACAGACACAAACAATAGCCATCTAAGATCTATCACACAGTGACTCTTATCAGGATATTTGTGCTAATCAGTGGATTAGGCTACATTTTCACATTTTGTATTTTCATCCATCCATGTCTGGATAAGAAAATGGCATTAACAGGACTGCTTATCAAACTAAATGAGAGAAAAAAATGGTGCAGAAAACTTAAGGGGCTGGACAGGTCACAAAATAGTTTAACGCATAAAAATTAATTAGATAAAAAACAAAAATCAATACTTCATGCATCAAAAATAAAGCAAACACACTATATATCAAAGTTTGGGGTCACAATTGTTTTTTTGTTTTTTTTTTGAGCACTAAATGAGTATATTTGAATGATTTCTAAAAAGAAAATTTATGCTGAAAAGGAAGCTTAACCAAGGTATACATTTCATTATAAAATGTAAAAATATATCATTTTTTATTGGATATTTTATTAAATAAATATAGCATGTGCATATAGCAATTGCATCTGTCACACGTATGAAAAACTGAAAAATATGCAAATAAATAAACACTAGCATTAAATTAAATGTGACACACTTGCTAACTGGTCTGCTCTGCCTTGGATGCCTACAGCAACAACCACTAGCAAGTCAGACACAGAGTGCTCATGGTTAAAAAAATCTTCCTGTATCTTCTTTAACCATGAAGAAATGTGATCCCATTAGAGCTCTGCAGGAGACCCAGCATGTTATACAGGGAGGACTTTGTCAGTTCCACCTAGAGATCTGTCATGACTGAGCAACCTAACAATGCTGTCACCACAGTACTGGAAGCAATATGAGGGATTACTGAACAGCGAGAGGGACTCTTCATTATTGTCAGTGTTTTAGATACCCTCAAGATTACGCTTCTACCAATGAGGGTAGATGGTTTCTCTGGAAAGCCATCTGATTTAATTTAGGGAAAGGACAATATAATGGATTTAGGGTGCTCTATAAAAAATCCTTAAGAAAATCTATAAGAACACACAAAAACAAAATTCACAAAAAAAAAGAAAATTCTGGCATTAATTACACACGCTCATGTCGCTCCAAAAATGAATGGCAGAATTTTTTGAATGGAATTCATTTTTGGGTGAACTATGTCCAACTCTGTGGTCATTCTGGTGGTTTTCTATGCTCCTACAACATACCTGAAATTCTAAAATCCTGCATCAAAAATCACATTTCAATCATACATGTCAAATCAGCAATAAAAATGAAAAATGCAATAAGAACTATCAATAATCAAATAGTAATAATATTAAAACAACACTGCTCGCGGCTTCGATTGCTACAGACGCCATGTTAAGAAATACAATTTCCTCCATTCATTTACCCTCAAGTGGTCGGCCTACTCCCCCTCATTCTGTCTGTGGCTCTATTCACACAATAAATTGTCACACAAGTGATGACAACCATCAAAATTTGAGGCAAACAGCCTTTACCTGATATTTTATGAAGCTAGTCACTCCAAATATACAACATAGTCTTTGAATTGTCTTAAAATGAACCTATCATGCAATGTTAAATAATTTAAAGAGTTGTAAACTCTGCAAATGTCATGCATTTATGTCTTCTGCTAAACATCACCATGGCAAGAAACATCTATGAAAGTCGTCCTTGAACAAGTGTGTGCTTCTCATTTGCATAGGACATCACTGGCAATCTCTCATTTAGACATGTCAGAAATAAGTGGAAGTAGACTAATGGAGATGTGCTTACTGATATAGGGGTTTTAAACGTTGTAAAATCATCAGCCACAAATGAAATCCTCACTTGCTGAGTAGAATAATGATGTAAGTTAGCTCAGCTCTTTAATCTCCGGCACTTGTAGAAAACACCACTGTGGTGCAGGCAGCTCAGACAGTCAAGAGATGTAATGCGTTTGAAACTTTTGCCAATAATATAAAGGAGGTTGGGAGATTCTGACACAGGTTTTTATATAATTTCCTATCTGCTAAATGGCACGCATAAGAACATTTACACCAACAACGCACAGTGCAACAGTGAAGGTTTCGTTTTTTTTCTGGAAGTATTTTATCCTATTTATTTTCCCCATAAGCATTTTAAAAATTCATGAAGAGTTCTAAGCCTTCAACAAACCAGCTTTGAGATGATTTAAATCATTACATATTTTGCCCTTTTTCAGATTTGTTTACTTTTAGCTAAAAACAGTCTTGTTCACTATCGTTGATATTATTAAGTACATCTTGTACAAAATGTACTTTTAAATTGTCTGTGGGACAGTACCATCAGATGAATATCTTGGTACAGTACCTTATCTCTCCTTAAAGGGTGCTTATTAGTACGCTAAGGTGAAATGAAACTTTTTAAGTTTAAGTTGAAATCTGTCACTTCTACAAAATGTAAATCTGTATTGTAAGGTTTGTTACCAGAAAATGTACAAAGCGTATGTACTGTAATTTAAACATACCAATTACAAAAACAGCTGGACAGAGTGTCCAAAGAATTAAATCTGTCATATACTGTATGTGCACACAGACCAACAACAGAAATAAAAAAAGTGCGGACAGAATGCAAAAATACCTCCCGTGTGAACAGCCCCTAATCTACCTCAGGCAGACTGACAAACTCTATTACAAAATGACTTGCTGTCAACTGAAAGCCAATGATGTTCAATGATATGAAAAAAGAAATGATATCCAGACTTCTAAACTGACTTTGTGTAATGTCGATTCGATGCTTTGCTTGTCTGCCAAAATGTGCTGTATTTTTTAAATGATCCTTGTTTAAGGGTTTTTCACGCAGTGAAAAACACAGTATAATGCAATTTATTTTTGAATGACCTTTATTTAGCAAGGAAGGATGCATTTAATTAATTAAAAATCCAAGTTATATTGTTATGAAAAATTTTTGTTTTAAATAAATGCTGTCCTTTTCAAACACTGATAAAAAGAAATGTTTAATGTGTACAAAATCAGCATATGGAATGATTTCAGAAGGATCATGAGATGCTTGAAATAATGAGAAATTTCAGCTAAATACTATATTTAATATATTTAAACAGAAAATGATTCCAAAATATTACTGCTTTTACTGTAAAAATCTTTCCAAGCCCAAATTTCTAAACGGCAGTTTAGTATAATAATAACATATTGATAGAATAGAATAGGATAGAATAGAATAGAACCACGACATGGTATTGTTCTTCCGAACATCTAAATTGACCTTCCTCACATACACAGGTGATATTCTTTCTATTCTCTGCTTCTCCACATTTCATTGTGTTTCTGGCTCGGCTGCAGTTCAGCAAGGTCCATGTCCCTTGAGCAAACCTTCCCTCAGAAGCCTGAAATCAGGACAGATTAAGACTCCCAGAGATGCATTTTTTTCTAAAGCAATGCCAAAAAAAAAAAATAGTACACATCTCCCATTTTGGGCAGCACTTTGACAGATTTCTTAAAGCTTGTTAGCAGAGCTGTAAAACGGCACATTTCCAGAGGATGTTAATGGCTTTTATATGTTTTGTGTGCAGAAGACGCCCTTTCTGACTGATTTATGAAGCCATCGATTCCTCTGGCAGACTACATGCTGGCTTGTATGCTAATAGACTGAATCTGCACATAAAGCCCTGTTGTGCTGATCTATATCACGTTTGTCTGCTGGTGCAGATACACTGTCCACATGCAGCTGATAGATGAGCTTGTCGATAACCCTTTGTTATAAATAAAACACACCTACATGCAGTAACTAATATTTGATCAATACCTGCTGGAAACAAGGCCGACTGATGCACGGTGCCAATAATTAAACAAATTACAGTCTTAATAACCTCCCCTGGCAACGAGTGTCAATATCTTAAATTCAGCTCCAACACACTGGCCATCTTATTATGTTCTTATGCATTCAATCGTTATCAAAGGGGAGGAAACATGAGACTAAAAACACTGTAAGGGTCTGACAGAAACACCCCAGAGTAAAACGTACCCTTCTGTTCTGATGATCTAGCTTTGGTTTCTCTTACTCGAATTCTAACTCATGACTCATCTGAAGTGAAGTTGGATTAGATCAAAAAAGACAAGCACTATCACAGGTACAAGATCCACCGTCAAATCATTATAAATCCTAAGCGTGCAAATGCATAAATCAACCTAACAATCTCTTCAACTGCCACATGTTTGCAAAAGGGTCATTAATGGACAGCCAGCACTTCTGCCAAACCACGTAAGCGGTATTTAACAACCAATTGTGCGTGCAATTCACAGAGAAGTTAATGTAGCATGAAGGAATGTCACACATACAGTGCTGCCTTTTCCAAATGGGATTTCTGACACATTCCAGGGCTGCAAGCTATTCTCACTCCCACAAAGCACCCAAGTACCACGACACACTCAAAAAAATTCGAAAAACTTTTTTTCGTTTTCAAAAAGCCTACCTCAAGGGTGTCCAAACTACAGCCCACGGGTCATTTGCAGCCCACCACCTGTTCTATTACAGCCAGTGAAATAGAGGTCTAAAAAATAAGCAAATTTAGATTTTCGCTTCTGAATAAAATTACATTATGCACAACCAAATCCCACAATAAATCACCTCCACTGGTGTCTTCTCTTAGAATAGCTCAAGACCACAGTCTCCACCTGCTTCTAAAGTACTAAGGACGAACTATAAATCCACTGAAGGTTAGTACTAGGCATGCAAGAACTGCCATACTGTGCCCATGTACTTATACTCGTTAGTGTTTCGATCCAAAATCCTAAAAAAAATTACAAAAAAATAAATAATAATAATAATTCACATTTCATGCATATCTTCTGAGTGTGCACGCAGCAGCATGCATTTAAGTTTATCAACCTCACTTTCCGAGAATGTCCTCTCTCACAAGTATTGCTGGTAAGTTTAAACTTGAATTGGTAAGTCTGTCAGTTTCACTGAAAAATACTGTAAAATGATTCATGTAGACTTTTCTACAATTCTACTTGAGATAAGGATACTAAAATATTAAAAATATATATATTACCGTTCAACAGTATGTAAGGACTTAATGTTTTTAAAAGAATCTCTTCCGCTTAACAAAACTGTATTACATACTATATATAGCGTTATAATAATATATATAAAATATATAAAAAAAGCACAATTTTCAGACTTCAGTATCACATTCTACACAAAAAAATGAGTCTAATATGCTGATTTGCTGCTAATGAAATATTTCTTATTACTATCAATGTTGAAAATAGTTTATTATTTGTGTGAACACCTTGATATATTACTTTGATGAATCAAAAAGCAAAAATGGGTAAATTGGGTACCACAAAGGTACTGTCTCAGAGTCAGAATATTATTCCCTTAAAGGTAAAGTATGTCCCTTTTTTACTAGCAAAAAAAAAAAAAAAAAAGCACAAAAACCTTCACATTATGCATTTAAAGGGGTCATACAAAAGCACAAGCTACTTTTCCACAAGCTAATATGATTCTTTAGGATCTTAATGAAAGGTTTGTAATATAGATTGCTTTAAAATTTCTCAAATATAGTGTAAAAAAAGCTAATTTTACCCTGTCAAAAACAG
>JAUMHI010000011.1:1197355-1222527 GCA_032359435.1 Enteromius unitaeniatus
AGTGAGAATTAGTTGATAAAATTAGTTAAAAAGTTACTTAGAATGTCTAAAGTGGACTATCAAAATAAAGTGTAACCAATAATTGTGTTATAGTGCTTGTAAGGCAGCACTTTACTACTGATATCCACCTTTTCCTGCATTCTCCTGGAATTAATGGATTAATGACTGCTACTAATCCTAGGAATAAATTGCATTCTAAATAATTATAAAATAGAAATTAATTCATCTGTAATAATCTTAATTGTGCTGTTTTACTGTATTAAAAATATGTATTATGAACTGTATTATAAAGTTGTTGCTTAATTAGAGAAAAATTTGGATGATTTTAAATATTCAGGTGATCTTTATTTCTTTTTTTGTGCAGGGTCCCCAAGGAACTCCTGGAGAAAAGGTAAGTGCTTCAGCAGCATGAGTTGTGAACATGTTGTTTGAACATCTGTCTCTCAGCACCTAAGTAAGTGCCGGCATGTACTGTAAACCAGTCCAGGCAGAGCCAGCTGCTATGTCCTCCTATTTAACATTAACATTGCTTCTGGGTGTAATCATGTTTTTGAGAGCATTAATGACCATGGACAGGTGGAAACGTAGCTCCAAAGCCGCCTGCTTTATGTACTGCAATGCATTCTGAGAACTGAAACCCTGATCCTTTTCTCATCATCCCCAGGGAGACGCTGGCTTGCCCGGTCAACCAGGAGCAGCAGGGAAAGAGGGCAAAAGGGTGAGTAAACCAAAGCAGGTCTCCGCCTGTGTGGGCTGGATCCATGTTGCGTATAAGTGTTTGTGTGACCGACCCATCAGCGAGACGGGCCTTCAGGAGTGACCTGGCAGCAGCTGGAAAGAGAGAAAGATCGAAAAGCTCTGTGTGGGTCTAGTCTCATGGGAATGAGTGTGAATATTCAACTGTAAGGTCAGTCATAGACTGACAGCACGTGTGGCCGACCCCAGCAGGAAACAATCTCAAGGGTGATTTACGGTGACATGCTCGAACGTATTGAGAAAATAATATGGTTTCATTATTGATTTTATTCTTTAGTTTCTGAACACCACCGGCCATGGGTTAAATTGTTTGTGTGCCCATGGCTTGAAAGCTTTATGTGAAATTTGACTGCCTGCAACAAATTGCAGTTGCGCGTTCTGCTTATCTGAATTACCTAAACCGCTGAGCCATTTCACTAGAGGCATGCTAACACCTGTTAACGCAAATGTTATCTCAGCTCCTCGAGTGGTTAATGGTCCTGAATGCCATACAGTTGTTTCTTGACTCCCTTGAATGTGATAAAAAGTATTAAAAATGCATGCCACTTAGATGGAGTAGAATACTTGGGTCTGCCGCAGGGACTGTAAGCGCAGCATTAAGCCCATTCAACAGAATGAATGAATATTTATTATCCTCCGCAGTGGTGTTCACTGGAGTGTTATCATGACACTGTTGGGTATTTTCAGTTCAATGATGGATTGAGTGATGCACCGTACCATAGACATCTGGACTTTGTCCACAATATGGTTGGGAGCGTTTCCACTTGGAATCACAGCGTAATTCCTTGCTCAAGTTCACAATTGGTGTGTGTATTCAGTTTGCAACAATCAGGATTATGGAGGATTTTTTTGTTTTCTCTTTAAGTTATTATTATATATATATATATATATATATATATAATATTAGGGCTGTCAAATGATTTAAATTTTTAATCAAATTAATCAGGCGCAGCAAAAATCGACTCGGAAAAAGGAAATATATTTTTTGGTAACCAAAAATAATTAACGCGGAATTTTTGACAACCCTAATATATGTATATAGATATATGTGCGTTTGTGTGTGCGTTTGCAAGGCATGAATGAAATATATATAATATATATAAAAATATATATGTAAAAATAAATGTATATACTGTATATATATATATATATATATATATACAGTATATAAATTTATTTTTACATTTTATTCTATTATGGATGAAAATTGGCTATAAATAAGAAAGGTAGAAATTATGCAGATGTAAGCGTATCTAACTCCACATATATTCCCTAAAACTAATTTGTTGAGAGCTATATTAAAATATTTTGTATTGTATTATTTGATTATTTCTGAAAGTTTGATAGAAATTAGAAGATATACAGCTGTGTAACTCTACATAAATTCATTAAAAATTTAGTTGGAAGCTGTTATGAATTTATTTACAACTTTTGTTTAAATTTTATTAAGTAATTAATTATTTCTGAAAGTTTGATAGAAATTAGAAATAATACAACTGTCTAAGGGTGCATAAATTCACTAAAATGTTGTTGAAAACTATACTGAAGTCATCACAAATAGAAATTTGTTTGCAACAAAATATTAATTTATATTCATTATTTTTGAAAGTTTGAATTTGAAATTATACAGCTAAATCTACATACATTCAACTTTTACATATTTTATAATATTATATTTTAATATATTTAAATATGATTTAAAGTTAGATTAAAATTATGCAGCTCTCTAACTCCAAATAAATTACCTGAATGTTCGTGGAAAACTGTAACAAAATCATAACACAGTGTTTTTTTTTTGTTGTTTGTTTTTTTCCCTGCAAAGGTTTTATTACTTTCATTTATGAATTTAGCTTTAAACTAGAAAGCTAGATAGTGTACATCTTTTTAATTACACATACATTTAACCTAAAGGCATATTTTTGTTTGCAAGACATAAAAATGGTTGTACAAGATCAGTGAATGGAAAATTGTTGTAACACTTCTGTCATCTGGCCTGAAACACTCTCAAACCGGCCCCCAGCCAGCAGATACACCCTTATTGTTGAGTTCTGGTGTTATTAGTCTTGCATATCCAGACATTTGGCTTATGATCTGGTGTACAGTTCAGATTGTTCTTGCAGAGATCCAGCCAGACCAGGAAGAAAATCCATTATTTACACTTGTATGTTAATTCTGAGATTAACTGAAATAGATTATACCAGGAATGGGAGCAAATGTTTTCATCAGAATTTCTCTTATTAGTAAATACAGTAGTGTTTCTATAGCGCACCCACAAAGTGAAAAATGTTTTCATTTCTTCACTTTTATATTATTCCAAACCTGTATTATTTGTCAGTTGGATTCAATGTTCCCTCAGTGTTCTTCAGAATAGCTTCTGCTGTTCTTTGTAGAAGAAAGGTTTGGAATGACACAAGGTTGAGTAAATAATGACAGAATTTCGATTTTTAATGAACATGAATTACTGTTCTCTAAATGATGTCTGAGGAGGCTGTCTCTTTTAGGCCGCTCTTAGATAGTGGTGTCTCTCCGAGACCAAAACAAGAAGTGTACTTTCGAGGCACAACTACTCATCCGCATTTTCTACAGTCAGTTAAACATTTTATTAAACTTTTCTCTGAAACGAGCACAATGTTGTTGTGTCCCTATCTTCTGTGAGATTAAAAGGCCACTACAAGCCCATGACCTTTTGTGGAAAATTCCGAACGTAATGTCAGCTTCTACCAACATGATTCCTCTTTAATTGGTTGGTGTTACAGAAAAAAAGCTGTTTAGAATCCAGACGCTGTGTTCTAATGATCTTGTGGTCGGCACCCCACGAATTCATTAAATTCTCTGCGCTCGCTAGGGATCACACTAACGTTTACCGCCCACGCGAGTTAGTTTGCCCAAAGACTGACTTAGACGGAATTCTTTTCCGGCTGCCATTTAAATCAGTGTCAAGTATGTTGTTTTGTTGCAAAAGACACTGTTTGGCCCTATAAATAACTTTTGCTTTGATGACTGCAGAGCTTCCCCGGCGAGCAGAGATGTGGGAAGGTTTCGGGTTATATTTGGCGAGTCACATGCAGCCGGGTAACTTGTTGAGCAGGACCGCGGTGCTCTGCAGTCTTGGAGGCTATTTGGAGAAAAGAGGGACATGGGGTCATTATTACTGGCCTTCTAGACGAAGACGAGCCTCTGCTGGTGAGAGACTCTCACCCAATTAGCAGCTCTCATTTTCCATACCGCCATCGGTCATACGCGGCTGCCATCTTTGCGGCAGTGAATTTTTCTCTGCTAGCAAGGGTAAATCTTTGGCCTTTGTCAGATGTCAAGTGTTGGCATTTATTTGCGTGTCTTAATGTATTTTTCTTTCTTTTTTATATATATAAACTATATAAATAGTCTTTTTTCTGCCTTTTGCTAATGTGCTGATTATGCATGCAGGGTGAAACCCTGGCCTTAGCCTTTAATAGTTCAGAGTTATTGGAAGAGATCACATTACGGTTACCTGCCTTCCTCAATGATTAAGCAAATACAATATCTCTTGTAATATATTCAGGAAATTTGAGACGTGCGGGCTAAATCAATGTTCATGGAAGCAAGCCGGAAAGCCTTTCTCATAGATTTCTTGGTGAAGGGGTCAAAAGAGTCAGCCCTCCTGCCATCTGACTGATGAAGTTTAGTTAATAATGTCTGAATGTCAATATCTGTAATAACTCAAGCATATAGCAATAAAAGAAACCAAAATAACAATGGAAATGAATCTGAGCACCCATGGGATAAAAGCTTGTGTTAATTAAGAGATGAAAGATCAGAGAGAGGGCAAGAGTGTTCTGACACTGCAAAAAAAAAAATCATTTCATTAATTGCTGTTTTCTTCAAGTTTTCTTGTAGAAAATATCCTAACACTCTTTAAATATGATTAATTTATTTGAGAAGCTAAGTTTCATTAGACTTGTTTTTAGACGATGAGTATTTTTCTTCTTTGTTCTTGTCAGGCGTTGTCCATGCATGTCACAGGCAGAGACGTGAATCGTAGGGTTCAACATTGACTTTACTAAAGACTTCCAAAATACAAAGAAAACTTACAAACACAGCAACGCAAAGTAACTTAATAACCACAATACAAGACCGAATACACTGGGCTTAAATACACCAGGGAAGATGCAGGACAGGTGAAAACTAACTTGTGACATAGAACACAGACAAGGGCATGACAGTTCTTTTAATTATAAACCATACCAAGGTAGTAAATTTTTCTCTTCATGTCTGGATTCGATTTTTATATCGTGTCATGCTGTTAGCCCTGCCCATCACAGTTTAATTGGTCCAAAATCCCACTCCTAACTGTATGTTCTGATTGGCTGTTACTGTGCCTTATTGAGCAACCTGATTGTGGCAGACAGCTGCTCTCCACTGTTTTTAATGTGCTTACAAATGTAGTGATACAGTACAAATAGCAGCATTGCTAGACCTTGGGTGAAGGGGCACTTTTGTTTTTTTTTGGGGTGCCCTAAATATAACTAATTGTATGTTTGTAACATTTCTCACAGAGTTGTGAGCACATTTGGGAGGGCGTCTTTGCACAAAGCCTTGTTATAATGGCTCAACCGTGCCACTTTCAAGGGATTTTTCCCAGTTTCCGTTCTGCCTGCACGCTTTTCTCACCGAAAATGAATTGCTACCTAGAAGGCAACTTTTTCGGAGCAGCTCCGAGCACTGTACTTCACCACCCCCTCACACTTCTGCTGCTATCTGTCTGTCTGCCCACGGGGGGAAAAAAGAAAACTTATTGGATGTTGCATTAGTGTCATTCTCTGTAAAGTCAATCAGATCGCTGAATTATGCACCCAAGTTTTCTTGTAAATGTGTATATATAGTATTGTTTGTTGTTATTACTACTAAATCATTTTAACTTTTTAAAATATAAGTTATAAAAAGGTGGTAGTAGTAGTGTGGTTGTTATTAATTTAATTTATAATTGTCTTCATTTTTATTTCTGAATTTGTAGTTGATATTTTATCCTGTCCAATATAAAATGCAACTCTAGTTTACTTTGCAGGCTGCTTTGCATTGCAGCACGGTGCTAATGGGCTAAGCCTTCGATGTTATTTAAGTTTAGCGATGCCCCTGCTAATGAGACCACTTTGGTATGCGTTTACATGTGCGTGAGTGAGGCTGAGTGCGTTTATTTACATGTCTGTTTGTGTTGGAGGGTGGCATCGGATTGATTTAAATAATAATGCGTTTCGACTGAATTGCACTAGGAGAAAAGGCATGAATAGTAATGTGAAGTGCTTGCTTTTATCCATTATGGATGGCACTGACTCCACATGATGAGCAAAACTGGAGGACTTTGGGACCATGTGACAACACTACAAGAGATCAAACAGGAAACAGAGGAGCGCCAGCAGAAAAAAAAAAAAAAAGTATCTCTCTCCTTCCCGATGGCGGCACACTGAAATATTCATCAGTGTTTGGAATTGGGTCCAAAGCTCTGTGCTGCTGGCTTCCTGTGCTACAGGACGCAGAAAAGCACAGGCGCGCATGCCATGGCAACGAGTCTGCCAGTTTACGTTACACATAGTCAACTGGCAACTTCAGCTGACATACATTTGCGTAATTAGTCAGAATTGAGTTGGAGAACACTACTTGTGCTGCAGGTGTGTGTAGGAGTGTGTGTTGTGTGTGTGTGTGTGCACGCGCTTGGGTAAACAGAAAGGGCACAAACCTCTGTAATACACCCACAGTAAATAGATGGTTTTATTAGGAGACAGAAAAGCAGCAGCCTACACTTGCTTATCACAGTGCGCTCGCCCCTAAGCCAGTACATGCACAGAGCATGTTCTCGTTTAATGCTCTGCCAAGTTCTCCAGCGCTCAGTGCTGCCCTGGCTGCCGTACAGTCATGTGTGGGTTCAATGTGTGCGTTTACCTCACACTCTCACATAATGGTGTTCGTCGGCCGTTTAGCTGGTGGGATGCAGAGTATTTTCAAAAAGGACCTTCAAACTCTTCACTAAGCAGCTAAGGACGTGGAGAGTGCACTCTTTTCTGTCATGTTCAATTCTGCTTTTTCGCAGAGTGTGCAGTACTGAACACCTGACAAAAAAAAATCATAATTATATCATTGTTATGGATCCATTTTGTAAAAGCAAAAGAAAGTTCTGAAAGTAGACAAGCAGAACCTAGTTGAACAAATGCAATCTGATCTCATGACAAAAACGTACCTTTGGAATTTTTTTTGCAAAAAATGTACCGATAAGTACATATCACTGCAAGTTTCCAGCAGAAATGCTAGAGGCTGTAAAACTGTGAGCACTTGTAATCTTATAGTTATGATTACAGCTCCGTATGTTTGACTTTCTGGATGTAACAAGCTTGCTCGGAAGTTCCGCTTGCACAAAATTAGACTTGAAACATGACATGACTCAAAAAAAAAAACCAAGCTAAAACGGCATACTGTACTTGTGATTGCGTTTTTATGGCAAGCTTGCTTTTGTTCATACTATAAGGTAGGTTTATGTGCAGATGGTACAAAGATCATCTCTGAGGATCTCAAAAAGAGTTGTTGTTGAAAACTTGCAAAACCATCTCTAAAGAGTTTGGACTCCACTGTCCACAGACATACAGAGGAAATTCAAGACCACTGTTGCCCTTCCTAGGAGTAGTCGGCCAACAAAGATCACTCCAATAGCAAGATGTATAATAGTCTGCCAAGGCTGCAAAGGAACCCAGGGTACCTTCTAAGCAGCTGAAGGCCAGTGTCACATTGACTAATGTTAATATTCATGAGTCCACCATCAGGAGAACACTGAACAACCATGGATTGCATGGTAGAGTTGCAAGAAGACAACCACTACTACTTAAAAACAACTTTGCTGCCAGTCTGCAGTTTGCTAAAGTTCATGTGGTCGAAACCATAGTGGTGCTAGAGAAATGTTTTGTGGATGGCTGAGAGTTTTTAAATGAGAAGTGTTATGCTTGCAGAAAAGAGAACACTGTGTCCCAGAACCATTCTATCTGTAAAACAGGGTGGTGATAGTATCATTGCTTGGGCCTCTTTTTCTAGGCCAGCATGGCATTCCATCATTGATGGAGCAATAAATTCTAAAGGAAAATGTCAGGATGTCTGTCCATATGTCACAATAGAAAATGGGTTATGAATGCAGCAAGATAACAACCCCAGGCACAGTTAATGATTTGGAAAAGATCTTATTCTAATTGAAATGTAGTGGAAAGACCTGAAGCAAGCAGTTCATAAGAGGAACCCAACAACATAACAAGGCTAAAAGTTGATCTGTACTGTGAAACGGGCTAAAATTCTCACGTCCCACTCTGCAGGACTGATCAACAGTATGTTACTAGAAACTTTACCTGCAGTTACTGCTTCAAAATGAGGTCAAAGCAGATACTGAAAGCAAAGTTTCACATGCTTTTGATACAAGTATATATATTTTTTGTTTGTTTCAAGACTTCTGATGATGAAAATCTGATGATGTTTTGGGTTATATTTACAGTATGCAGAAATGTAGACAATTCTTAGGGGTAAAAAAACTTTCAGGCAGTACTGTAGTTCTATGTGTAGGTATGGATAGATGCATACATTTACTGTATGCACAGAAGAATAGATAGATGGATAGCTATAGATAGATCCATCTGTCTGACTGTCTGATCTTTCTTGATTTTAAGTTTTTATAAAAGTATGATCGGTTTGTGTTGTTATCTACTCAATGACTTTGGTCCTGGTCCTCTTCCAGTTGAGTTTCTGATTTAAGGTGTATTCCCCTCTTTATGAACACAGCTGAGGGACTGTGTGACTCTCACCATGTGCACAGAAAACGTTGAGATACTGACATGTTGTATTTTCCGCTGAGAGGCTAGAGCGGTGGGTGCAGGCATCATAATTGCTCCTTTTATCTTAGCAAAAGTGTTACTCAGAGAAAAAGGAGTATAATGAATCCGCTAATTGTGGTGATGTATGTAATTAGTGACTCTTGGGCTAATTGTAGTCGAGTCAGAATGTTAATGAAGATTGAAGACTGCAGCTGTAGAAAATGAGCCGTTACTGTAGCTTGTAATGTTGCCAATGCTGTAATATCTCATCCATACAGTTCAATGGCGGTGATGCGTTTGGGCTTTCATCTCCAGCGGTCTGTAAAATGTCCGACAAGCTCAGGCAAAAGAGCAAAGCACTATAGGAAGTTACCATATACCATTTTATTTCCACTATAGATACTGTAACCTATTTTTCTCTCCTGGTTACTGTGGATGGGTTAAGTTTCAAACCACTGATCTGTTTAACTTGTTCTCTCTGGAGATGATCGGATATCAGTTTGAAGTATACATAAGTGTTCGATGAAGCATTTGAGTAATTAATTCCTCAGATGCTGATCTAGAGTCTTGTTCACTCAAGCATAAGTGTAAAGAACATGTTTGCCTGTCCGGCCAGCCATCCATTTATTTATTAATAAATGTGATTAGTATACATAAACTCTTTAAATAATTTTTGCTTATTTATTTGTTCTTGTTAAGGCAATATTTCAAATTTATCTTTAATTTATCTTTATTTTGCCGTAGTTAAATTGTGTTTATTGCAGTTGGAGTTTAAATTTTAAGTTTAGTTTATGTAATATTACCACTTCAGCACAGCAGTGTAAAGAACATACAGTATCTGATGATTTTGATGATCCATTTATTTATTCATTTTATGGTATTCATCCTCAAAATGTTTACATTTAATGGTTATTTGTCAAACCAATATTTAAAGTGTATCTTAACAAATTTTTTTCGCTTTTCCATTTTAAAATTACAGTTATTGTAGTTAAATGAATATCGTATTTCAGTTCCGTTCCATTTAATTTGCTAGATCAGTTGTGAAATGTAATTCAATGTACATATACATTTGTTGACATTTCAGGCATTCATTTTACAGTAAGTATAAAAATTGTTTAAAAATGTTTTATTAATTTAAAATTTGATTAATATTTTTGTCATTTTAATTGTATTGATTTCGTTTTTAGACCTGAAAAAAAAATATTGATTTAATGCCAAAACCACATTAGTTATGTGAATTTTATTTAATTTTTTTTACATTTATTTCTATAATTTAGTTTACATCTCTTACATTTAGCTACAATCTAGTCAAATCAACTCTAATTTGGTTTTGTTAATAACATTAATTTACTTGACCTCCTAATGACTCCCAAAATTGTACTATTAGCTCCAACAGATGGCATGCGTCCGGTTGTCCACATACCTCAGCCGACATCAGCAGGCGCCTAGAAACCATTAGCCATGTGATACGTGCTATAAAACATGAGGGAATGAAATGGGAGTGAGTATGAGTGTATAAACCAGTGAGCGCGTTACTAGGTCACTCTGTGTCATGTTATGGAAGTTTTCCCCAGCTGTTAGAGGTGGATGACCGCTGTAAGAGAATATTACCTCGTAACCAGAGGATCCAGCAGCAGTGATATCAATTTGTGCCCTTTAAATAATTGATGGGAACCTCGTGCTGCAATGTGCAGAGCGGATGGCCATGGTCAGATAGCCACGGTTTCACGGTATAAGTCATTTGACCTGCAGAGTTGACAGTTTAGCTACTGTTAAAATGGATTGCAATCACCCAGACGTTTCCGTAAAGCGTTACAGATTTGGTGTTGTCATTGTATAACATATTGCATGTGTTTTCTAAACAATGGCAAGTAATTGCATTCTATTCTCAGCTAGTGATTACAATATAAACAGACAGTAGATGGTGAAGCTCGGTGGAAAAAAACAATTTTCTCTAATTTAACGTACAATGCTATCTCGAGTGGTACTGAAAAGCAATTTGCATACAGTAAGGAAACCGTAGGTTAATTTAAAGTGGATGTCCTTGCTGTTTGTGTAAGAGAGGGAATGAATGGTAATTGTATATATTTACACTGACACAAACGGTTTCCAGTGGACCGTTTCTGTAGTGACAGCTCCTGCTGGTGACTGCAGCTACAAAGAAGCATTTCCACACAAGGCTCCGTTTAAGTTCAATTGTCATTTTTGTTTTTAGGTTTCCACTTTTCCAAAAGACTCTCACTGTTAGCATTACTTAGGTAAACGCTGGTCGTCCTGAAGTGTTTCTACAACCACAAACTTTGTTCTTTTATGAAATCCAGGCTTTTTTGTGGCTTTTACTTTGTGACTGAATTTGTGAACGGTAAAGGAGCATTGCGATTGGTGCAATTGATACTGTTAGGTCACATGAGAGTGAAAACATGGCAAATGAATTGCGTCAGAATTTAATTCATACTACACACGTTTGTACTATACAGAACATACTTTTTTAGGGTCAAAAAAAAAGTTTGAAACCAAATATAGTACCCTACTATTTACTTTTTATTTCAGGGCAGCATACTGCATGTTAGTGTGTGTTGATCTTTAGCAGATCAATTCTATTCTAAATTCTAAATTTTTTCCAAATAGATAATTGCATCTCTATGCTATTTTTGTTTTCTCTGATATCCAACTGCATAGACAGAAATATGCAGAAAAAAATAGCCAATGAAGGATCTGTTAAATGAAAATAAAAATCAAATTAAACGTTGATTTGTTTTTTTTATATCATTAAAGAGGCATTAAATCTTTATACAGGCATATTTTGTAAGTTGCTGAACAACTAATGAGGAGTTTGTTCATTTTGAAACTTTTTCTGTGTTGGCATATTCCTTATTTAAACAGGAATATCACTGCCTATTAAAATCAAATTTGACCGCTTAAGAAACAGATGAAGGCAACTTTAAAATGAATAAGTTCCATCCACTTTATTGTAGTAAAAAACATCCAAACAAACTGGTGAACTGTGACTTCCTATTTCCAATTGCAATTCACATGCTGGTATCTGCAATTTAGGCAAGTGCATTTATTAGGACACACCCCTCAATATAGGAGTCATATATATTTTTTTTTATTCCATTATGCTAGATAAAAAAATTTGAACTTTTATTGGTATGCTAGCATATAAACAGCTTTATCGATTGGGATAATGCAATCAGTGTTGGATTATTTCCAATATTTTCATCAATGGCATGTAAGTGTTTATAGACATTTATGCATGTCTGCTGTCTTTCTGACATGTTTCTAAGGAGCGGTTCTCTAAATCAAACCTCATTTCCCTTTCTGAGATGACAGCTACAGCCTCACATTGCAGAATAACAAGCATTATGCATGTTTTTCCTTTTCTTCCCCCTCTCCGTATCTTCTAAACTCTTTGTGTGCAGACAAGGTGACACAAGGTCACCGTCCTCCTCCTCTGTAAGTCTCCTCACGCCTTTGCAAAGTCTGCCACTACGCAGGTAGAACTGCGATTAGCTTTTCCGAAACCTCATGTCATGATGATCTCTTAACACTCAGTGCCGCCCAACTGGGCTATGTGGCCAGGAGCCAGATCTCAGTTTTACATAAAACCTCAGGTTAAATTATGTTATAATATATATACTGCTAAAAAACATTTTTTTACCCAAGCTTTGACAATATATAAAGTAGCGGCATTTGTCTTTGCATTGATGTTGCTAATAATGGACACCCTGTGGACCGCTCCGTACAGTGGGTCTGTTGCTGTGTGTGTGTCCTGTCAAAGACAGGCAGCTAGGAGAATGAGACGTACCAGCGGGATATGGAGCAGTTGGCAGTGCTTTTCATTGGCTCGCTGTGTTAGATTAGGCTGCACACGTGCCGGTGACCTCTCGATGGGCACCTGTAGGGTGAGGTTATTGGCCGGCGGACTCCTGATGCGTCTGCCACCCCTCTCTTTTTGGACATGCAGTGGAGGAGGGCCAGGAGATATTTAAGCCTGTGTAAATGCTGGTTAATTTTACCTTGGTATGAGTGGTATGGGTTTTTAAATGCAATGTTGAAGGAATATTTTGGGTTTGGTGCAAGTTAAACACAGTCAACAGAATATGTCACATTGGTGTAGTGCAATTAAATGTACATTTGCACCGTAAATATATATGTAAATATATATATTGCACTGTTTTCACATATCAAAACCCAAAACAATATTACTAAAAAATTAAATAAAATTAAAATACTATATATATATATATATATATATATATATATATATTTGAAATAACATATAAACAGTTCCATTTACTAAAATACTTTTCCCCAAAACATCTAATTTCAGAAAAGACATGGTGTCTACTATCCACTGAGATATATTGTATAGGATAGATATACAGTAAAGGCTTGTTAGATTTCTAATGGAGCAAAATATGGCCCCTTAAATGGTATTATTTTAACTAGCATATTCAATTACCATCATATTTCTGTGGATGGAGTTATACAGTATAAATAGTACTTGCTAGTTGATATGTCCCATCTCTGTCTTGTGCATCTTTGAATATAGTTTACTTGCAATAAGTTTTATGTTGCAGCCTTATGTTAAACTGCTTTAAATTACTTGTTTTTACCAACTCAATCTACACTCCATACACCATAACAAAGCTCAGTTTTTTTACATATTTGAAAATGTTTAAAACATAAAAAAAAAAAAAAACTTAAACTTCATTGCATAATTATTCAACAGAGACAGTTGAAATGTAGCTCTGGAGCATTCTTATTGCTTGTAAATGTTACCACATTCTGAGTGAAGCTAACATGTGGTGAATTCAATTGAATGGGTATGATTTGGAAAGGCACACAGGTCTAACAACTAAAAATGCATGTTAAAGCAAAGACCAAAGCCTAAGGTCAAAAGAACTGCCTGTCTGTAGAGCTCAGAGACAGGATTGAATCAAACCACACATGGGGAAGAGTTCAGAAAAAAAAGAAAACGTTACAGATTGAAGGTTAAATGGAAGATGTTTTTTCTAGAGCTGGCCAAACTGAGTAATTGGAGAAGAGCTTTGGTTAGTGTGGTGACCAAAGCTGATGGTCACTCTAATTGAGCTTCATGATTTATGTGGTGATAGGAGAAACCTACAGAAGGACAAACATCACTGCAAAACTCCACCAGTCTGTGTTTTATGCTGGTGTGGCCAAATTCAACCAAATGCAATACTCCGCGAAGAAACAATGAGATTCTCTGATTTGATGAACCTCAATTCCAAGCACCATGTTTGAAGGAAACCACCACATGCAGAGTACCACACCAAAAGTAAAGTGTGCTGGGGGCAGCTCATGCTGTGAGGCTGTTTTTTAGTGGACGGGACTGAGGGGCTCCTCAGAGTAGAAGGAAAGATCAATGCACCAGGAAAAGAGGTAGCCTGAATGAAAACCAAGTCCAGGGCATTCAGAACCTCAGACTGGGGAGAAGTTCACCTTCCAACAGGCAATGACCCTTAGAACACAGCAAGAGTGGCGTATAGACAACTCTGTGAATATCCTTGAGTGACCCTAATCAAATATTCCTCTAGAAACCTGAAAATGTGCCTCCATCCAACCTGACAGAGCATGAGAGGTGAACAGGTGAGGTGACGAAAGGCAGATAATTGCCAAATGATGAGCAAAACTTGGCACATTATGCCCAAAAATACTTGAGGCTGTAAAGGTGCTTCAGCTAAGTAGTGAGTCACTTATGCAATGTGCTTATTTCTGTTACTAAATATATTTAGTACTGATTTTAGTAATAATTTTTTTACTAAATGTGTATCTGCACATACGCGCTAAGATTACATTTATTTTATTTTTGCTGCATAGGATAAAAACATTTCTGCTGTCTTATCGCTGAAGTATCTTATAATGGAACTAATGCATTAAGCAGGAAATGACATGTGTATTTGCCGGATTTATCTTCATTGTTTCAGCACCTAATTTGGTAGATATGACATTGTCTGAGACCTTCTCTCTTTATATCCGCGTTGGAATACCCTAAGCACGTTCAGTTCAGGCATCTATTTTTTACATTGTAAGAGGCACACAAGTGTCTGGTGTTTATGTCTCTGTCCTTCAGATTAGCATCTTAAGCTATATTCCAGTTTCTATATTTGTGTGTGAAATTGTATTATATGAATGCTAGCAACTTGAGAAAAATAGGTACTTTTCTGATTTACACTGGTACTGAATAATTACCATATCATTACCAACGTATACTATAGTAACTTTGGCACTGCAAGATACTTATAAATAATACAGTACTTCTAGCATGATACATGTCCAGAAAACGAAAAAAACTGGTAATGTCTTTTTAAGTAAAACAGCTGTTTTTATCGGTCATCTCACATTCCTGTGATATTTGCACCTTGGTACGTTATCCAAAAACAGTTCTACGCCATTAATACTGTATATACCTTTAATTTTGCCCTTGAAATATATACCAATGGGTTTTATTTATATGCAGTTACTGGCGTATCTCTTCTCTGTGTTAGCATAATTTTCATTTTCAGGTAAATAAAACATTGGAACAAGTCCAAGCAGACCGTATGGAGATTTCCAGAGTTGATGCTCTCACAGCGGGAGTTCACTCCTAGATTTATGCCCTTCACAGGTAGGCTGGCTTCAGTTAACTATTTGTGGTCTAACATTGCGGAACCCGGTGCAGTGACCTTGTCGTACGGCGCTATTATCTGAGCAATAGATCTGAGTGTGTAATATTAACCTATGGCAGCAGCCTGTGGAAGAGGTAGACAGAGACAAACGTCCTCACCCAAAGGAAAAGAATTGCTTGAGTCTCCGATGAGGAGAAACGGAGGGAAAAAGAGGGAAAAGCAGAGAGAGAGGGAGGATGGATGGCCGCGACTGGGGACAGATGTGCCGAGTGATGATTTATCTGACTGTCTCAGACTGTTCCCAGGGTGCCTCGGTGTAGCAGGAGCCACGCTTGCATGGGATAAACACATTAAGCGGCCAGTTAATTAAAGGGGCTGCACGGGTGACCCGGGACCTTGAGGGTTTGATTCTGCTGGTTACGGACTAGATACAGTATGCAATCAGGCTGTGTGTATGTGTGAAGGATGTGTGGTGAAATGAGCTCTCTCTGTGGTACTGTAGATGGGTAATGTAGGTCAGAGCATCTTGCTTGAATGAGAAGGAGGCTTGTTCAGTGGCCATGATGCAGTCTGGATTGGACCTAAAAAAAAAATAAATTCATTCACACACTCGTGTTGTTTCAGACTGTGAATCACAAAGAGGATTTTTTTTTTTTATGAGTGTGCTCTATCAATGTTTTTTTTGATGTAATGCAACTAATGGGGTCCAAAATAATAAAAGGCACTATGAATGAATCGTCAAACTAGTTCTTAACTCGATATTCAAAGTCTTTGTGTGAGGAACAAACAAACAAATAACAAATAAGTAATGTTCACTCAACTGTAGCTTTCTTGTATAATGTTTGGTTTACCGTCATTAATAATAGTTGTTGTAATGCTGCAAAAATGTTGTGTTTTAAATGCACCATATTTAAACCATACAGGCAACGCGGTCTAATGTAACTATTATATTATAACTATTAACATATGAACTACTTTTATAATACTTTAATAGTGCCTTTTTGTAGCAGTGCTTTGTTTATTGGCTAATATTATAGCTCTCAATAATTAACTCTGAAATAGTTCGTCTTTTTTAATTCAAAAACCTCAGTTGTCAAGCACAATGTTCAAAGCTACCCATATATGCAAAAATAAATCTGTAATTTGTACAAATTTGCTCCTTTTCAGACTTGTTTTATTAATAGGCACTGGGACAGTTTGTGATTCCACGTGTTTCAAGAACTGCGTGTTCTTTATGGAAACCGTTGTCATTGAGAGAGGAATCATTAAACAGTTATCATTACTTTTTTAATATCAGTAATCATATTACTTGAATGTCTTTAAATCATCCTGTGGTTCCCTTGTTTGCTGTGGGCCCCATTTAAGAACCACTTGTATATGACACAGTGCATTTATTTTTGCTCATTTCTAGCTTAACACTCATTTACTGATTTAAAAATACTTTAAACTTATACTTGAACGAACTTACGTTTATGTTTTTAATGAATAATACTTTAGCAGACTTTTATTATTAGCCATCACCAGTAAGAATATTTTTTTGACCATACTGATATTGGTGCGCATCTACTTTTTAGCCCTGATCCTCCTTTTTCATTGTACTGGAAATTCTAAAGTAAAGTATCTTCTAAAAAATCTCTAGTGATATGGGTTTGGAACGACCCATTGGTTAGCTATCTCTTTTAAACACTAACCCAGAATGAAATGAGCCGCTGCTAAAGAGAACAACAATTTAAAGAGCAGCAATTTTTACGCTTCTCCTGTCACGCACATTTGGTAACTGATGTTTGTATACAGTGAAGTTAATTGGCTAGATGACAGCAAATTGCCTAATTAGCATTTAGTCATCTTTCATTGAGCATTTGGACCTTCTTTGATTACAAACTACAATAACAGTTGTCACACTAGCCTGTTGTGTGACTTCACTGCATGACCTTGTTCGTTCAAGTTACCCGAGGCAGGAATCCTGGCCTGAACCCTTCAGTGGCACCAATCTTTGGTCTGCAGGTCAGTCCAGTTGCTGCCCGGTGAGGTGAAGGGGTAGAACGATGTGACCTCATTATGGTTTCCAGTGCCGACATAGGACTTGAGAACTTTTGAACCCCATGCTTTCTGATGTCTACAGACATATGGGTATGCGGTTTTGGGCTGGTGACAGCCAATCAGGAGCCAGAGGACAGGATTGGTGTAGGCAGTGTTACAGTAGCTCTTTCCTTGAACTGTGAGGTCAGTGAATATAGAAGTTAACACTTCTGTGTGTTGACGTTTTTATCCAGTAGTAAAGTAGTCATTCATTCATATCGCTGTATTAGTGTTAGTAATATATTGAAATGTTAGGTTGGATTGGATTTATGCTTGGATTAAGCATTTGTGCTTTAAGCAGCATGCCACTGACTGGCGTGAGAAGTTTCCCAGATGGTGCGTGTGCTCTGCTTTAATCTACTCTGCCCATCCACTTGCTTAAGACCTGGAATACAATACATCCGGAGCTTTGAGAAAATCTCTAGTAATTTGAACTGAATCTGGATTCATAAAGTGTGGTCTTTGTAGATGTCACTCATCTACATTTTTAGTACCAAGTGGTCTGCGAAGTGCCCTAAAGGGTTACGCTCCAGGCCCCCAGTCTGTTGAGAAGAGAACCAATCTCACAAAAAGGGCACAACAGATCCGCCTGTGAAATCTCTAAGAGCCATGACTGATTATGACCTGCTTTAAGATAGACAAGCATTTTCAAAACTCTCACGTTCTTGCATGCACACGTGTACATGTATGTCTACACATTTTCTTAGCTGTGTTATGCCATCATTGCAAGGCGGTATAAATGCATTTACACAGTAATTGCTAATGTATAAATTAGGAGGTAAATGTAAATTTAAACTTAAATCAAATATACAAAGAATCTTTTTTTTTTATGTAATTTTAATCATATTAAAATAAAATATTAATTTAATTCATGATGTTACAATTTCTTTTCATGATTATTATAATATTATTATAACAATTATTATTATATTAATATTTTTTGTTTTTAACTTTCTATTAAGAAAATCCTGAAAGGGCTCAGTTTTCAGAAAAAAAAATATTAAGCGGCATAACAAGATTTATTTGTAGGATCATGTGACACTGAAGATATTGTAATGACTGGTATGTATATTATTATTTTTATTATTATTCTATATTTTTTGTATATAAAGACATGCCTGGATGTTTTGTCATATTTTGCTTACTTGTGAGGAACATTTTGTCTCCAAAGTATAGCTAAGCAGGAAGATAAGAGGAGGGAAATTAGGCTCAACACTAAATATAACATTCATTATGTTTCATAACACATAAAAAATGTGAAATTTGCATAATGACGTTAGCACAAGTTGTTAACTTTGATGAGCTCTTAATTGAGATACTGTAATGTCCCTCTTAAAAGTGGCATTGGAACCCATTCTGGGTACGAGCAAACAGTACATGTTGCTGTATTTTAAAAACACGTTATTTTAATATGTACTTTGGTGCTGTACAAAGAAATGTGGCTCATTAATTTCTTTTTGATATCCCTGCTGTCTCGTGGCCAACGTAGCAAAACCTTGCTGGTCCATCTCTCCACACCTATTTATCATTTGTATATTTTTGGTTGTGTTTTAACCTTTCAGAGCTCTAAATCATCAGCACATTACAATCAAGGAAAGCTTGTACATGAGCTCCTTCTCACGTACCTCTAATTACACACATGTGTCCTTTTTTTGGCTTGCAATAGTGTGCTTCGTTCACTCTTCCCAGAACCTATTTATAGAACCAGATCGCCATCCAGTGGCCGTCAGCAGAACGGTTTTCCAGTTCGTCCTGAAGTGATCTGTGTAGAATGGATCAGAGGGTGACAAAACCATCCATACTGAGCCTGAAGATGTCAAACAAAGCAGAGAGTGAAATGTTGGAGCTCCATTTTGGCCAGAGTGAGCTGAAGCTCCGCTCTTGACTGTCAGGCATCTCTTTATGTGTGTGGGGATAGTTAGATGTTTGGAGGGTTGAATAGTTGCATTGTGTGCCACTCAGAACAGGGTGAACATTAAGCTGCGTTTGAGAGGCTGCCAGGCAGCTGTCAGCTTTAGCGCTAACTATCTCTCTCTCTGCTTCTCTCCCTATACCCCCAGTAAACAACTGGAACAAATCCTGTTTTATTGAAGTTTTGCATTGTGCCAGTGCTGTGGGTGAGCCGTGTTGATTTAAACCATAAGCACTTTGAACGTTTTTTTTGCATTGAAATATAGTCATTTAGTTACATACAGTTTTACATCCTCTGACCTTTAGTAACAGCCTTTTTTGTTGCTGTATCTTTAAATGACCACTGCTCTGGTTGTGGACTACGCCGGTACTTGAAGGTTAGCCAATTGTTCATCAGAGCGATCTAAGCTGCTGAATACCGAGTAGGAATTGATATGTAAATGTTAATGCAATCATGATCTTGAAGTCACAACCATAATCATACCATTTTTTTTGCATTGTGGCTCTGTTCCAATCCTTGTAAGCTGCCTTTTTTTTCTACTGTGTGCATAGCCAGCATCCCAACCAATTTGGAACCTCATTAGTGAAAGATTTAAGAAGCTCATCATTAGTAGAGTTAGCGTGTTGACCACTTTACAGTTAAATATTCCATTTAAAATGTACTGTTGTATTACATTTAACAATATTTTTGTATTTAGTTCATTTCTTATTGCTGTAATGCACCATTATTTTATCTCTGTGTGAGAAGAAAGCAAAGTGAAATACATTGATGATAAATATTTTATCCAAAACTGAAAGGCATAGTTAATTCATGCTTTCATGTGTGTATTTATTAAGTATCTCAAGGTTAGCTTAGCAACATTCTTTCATACTAGGGTGACAATACATCCTCACTGGGATTTTTACGTTTTATAAAATGTTCAGTTTTGCCTTTTTTTGTAATTTCGTACTTAAGGCACTGTCAAGTAGTTTGTCCAATAGCATGCAGGAATGGCAAATAATCAACCAATCATGTCATGCAAGATGATTAGACCATTACAGTTTAGTCAACGGTTGAAGCAATGTAAATACATGTACATAGAGTGTATGAGAACTGTAGAGAGCATGTCAGTGGAAAAACAAAGCCAAAACCTAGACATTTTAGGGAGTTTAAAAGATCCAGCCTGGAAATTTCCAGGAAGAAGAGGATATATGGCAACCCTGTAGCAATAACGTATTGGTTAAAGTCAGTACAGATCTTTTCTTCTGTATACCTGTGCTATGTTGGCTTGTATACACACTTCTATCCAACAGCTGTTGATTGGATGGGGCGAGATTTGAATTGTACTTGACTTGCAGGTGTTTGTAAAAAAAGGCCAAGGTTTAAACCAAATGAATGTCTGACATACATCACCAGAGAAAAATAGGTAATTTGTGTGACATTTAATTAAAACGACAAGGTCAAATTTCTATTTAATGAAAATGCAAGGATGAAAAAGATCGTTAAAATTACCCTAAACTCTAAACTGAAACGTGATCCATCCATGATTTTTCTAAAGTCTGAATGTTTTTGACAGTGTGATTGAGTCGACCAGCAAATTTGCTTAATGAATGTGCCTCGAATGAACTTGACGGGAGAAGATATCCCTGCTTACATTGAGTGGGACTGCACAGATTCTTTGATTAGTAATACATCTCCATCACCTGTGTTCATTTTAAAAGTCAAGCTGTGCATTCCAGCCTTGCTGACTAGGTTTGGATCAAATTCTTCATCATGTAGTGAATTTAGAGCTTTACAGATAATGTTCTTTATTACTGTTGATATTTCAGTGCTTTAAGATCTGTCTTGTAATCTGAAGGCTGTCAGTTCAGTTTGAATGCTAACTCTGTTTTGTGTGTGTGTGTGTGTGTGTGTGTGTGTGTGTGGTTCATGAACTAAAGCAGTGCTGTTATCATCACTGTGCCTGGAGCAAGTCACTTCTCCTCAGGTTGCTCCAGGGTGACTGAACCTTCCAGTCACTTTAGATAAGAAGGTGTCTGCTAAAACACTTAACTGTATTGGACATAACAAGATCTTATTTGACTGTAATTCCGAGAAGAGCACATTCGGAGCACATATCAGAACTAAATCATCTGCTCTCCTTGTCAAAAACCGCACTGCCCCAAAGGTGTGCTCACAGCGCAGCTCAAGTGTTCTCTGGGAAGAAAACATCTGCAGAAGGGGGGGGAAGCCGACATTTCGGAATTAATCTTAATTACGGAATTAATTAGCTATGTTTGCCTGCTGCTGGTAGACAGTTGAGGTAATTGCAAGTGTCTGGCAATTATGAATGTTGAGATGGGAAAGGTTAGCATCTTGTATCCTGGTTTGACCGAGAGGCTGATCAAAGGCGTGTGTTGGGAATGTCTCACTCTTGCCGGCTTTTCATCAGTCAAAGGCCAGACATCAGTCGCATCAGTTCCAGATAGGGAGGGTGCCATGGCAACCGCTGGGATGCTGTGAGATGATGCTTTATTCTTTGCTCGTGTGTGTATGTCCATATCAGCTGCATTATTTCCAGTTATATAAGGGGCTTTGTGTGTGTGGGTGTGTGCCAATGTGTGATCTTGTATACCTCAAAACATGCTGTACAATCCTTTTGGACATTCTATCTATCCTAATAGGAATTTCTTTATAATAAAAAGCTTATTTCCTAACAGTACGGTTAAGATCCCCAATAGGGTAAAAGCCCTTGTTGGATATCAAAATGAAAATAAGGGTTTTAAATCTGCAGCAGCTCCCAGAGCAATATCCTTTGACTGTCTCATGACGGGACCTTGCTGCAGTATTCCAGTACCAGCAGGGTTCTGATAAAGATCGCACAATATCCAATAAGACTATAAGAATTAAACAGTAAGGATTGAAAAATCTTGTAGGAATTGCTGTGTTATCCAGTAGGATTTCGTTTAATTCTTACTTGATTCCTTTGAAATTGATTCCAAATTATGATATCAATTCCAGTCGGAATGCTGTGTGCATTGCTTTACAATTTTTTTATTTTTTATTTTTCTTCATTTTATTTCATTTCATTTCTTGCCATGATAACCAACTATAGATTCAACTTGGTGTAAACGGTAATCTAATATTACAAATTACAATTGAATTTATTTATCAAATTATAAAATCTATATAAAACAGAAATATTGTGAAATATTATTACAATTTAAAATATTAAATGTTAAAAATTAACTATAACCATTTATTTTATTTAAAGCAAACACCCACTGCAATTACCTAATTCATATTGCTTTATATGTAAAATACCTATTTTTGTATGAGTTTTTTTTTACATTTTAAGTTTATTTATAATGATAATCATATTGCGTTTGTTTACTTTTTTCACTGTTATTTACTTATTCTTAAATATAAATATTATATATAATAAAACAGTGACATAATTGCTGAAATATTATGACAATTTAAAATAACTATTTTATTAACTGTTAAAATGAAATGTTCATTTTAATTTTATTTTGTAATGTAATTTATTATTAAATGGTAAAAGCTAAATGTATTTAAGTTTTTGTGGGTGTATGTGTATAATTTTATTATTGTTTTAAAATCAAATATATTATTTAAGATAATATCAATACACACTAAACAAAACTGATGCTAAATGACACTAAAATTGGTTCATTGTCTTGTAAGCATCCTCAAAGGCGTTATACAGCACCTTTATCAAATAGTGCTATGTAGAGGTATAAAAGGAACCCCGATTTTTAATTTGTGTGTAACTGGTATTTATTATAATAGTATTTTTTCCTCAGTGGTTGTTCTCTATGTTTTGTGTCTTTTCATACTCTTTTGTTTTCAATAGACATTTATTTCGCCTACAGGTATGTGTACATCTGTAATGTATAATCTGTTGTGTGGCTCTGACTGTCTGTCTGTGACTATATGACAAGTTGAGTGTGAATGGGCAGCACACACAAGCGCTTGTTCTGCTCCAGAATGACTCACAGTGACACCAGTGGTGGAGCACAGGATCAATTGGCACAAAAGAGACTTCATTTCATCAGGCATCACTAGAAGAGCAACCTGTAGCCATGGAGACAAGACACTGGCTGGTGGCTGTCATGTCCTGTAGTGCTGGTTTCACTGGTATGTCGCATTGCATCTGAGCACTCCCCATGTACAGGCAGGTCTCTTCCATGGTGTCTTTATACAAACACACTTGCAAAATATTGCCGGTAGATTAACTGTAATGAGTGATAAGTGCTACACTGTGCAAGGTTGTATTGTTAGCTGCTCGTTGTGCGGATTTTTAATTGCATCAATTACACAAAAGCCACTTCAATTCCAGGTCTGCTAGTGGAGAAAGAGTGCAGAAAAAAGACTACATGTAAATGTAAATATAATAAAGAAAACAGGCCACAGTATTTTGATTCTGGTGCATTCTGCTCCTAAACCTAGTGAGCTGCCTATACATAGACAATGTTTAAGTGTTTTTAGTTGCTTGTGCGTATTTCTACTTTTATCCAATTGCATTTGGTGTATATCATGGCTGCTCATTAACATAAGCTTTGTTGAATCGTTAACAGTTGCTGTTGTTATCAGAAATTGCAGACTCATTGAAAACAAATTATTTCTGGATGCTTTGTCATGCTTGTCACTGTAAACATGCCTTTATGTTGCAAATGAACCTTATTTTGCAGAGAGTACTGCAATAAGTACACTCTCAGAAAAGGTACAAAAGCTGTCCTTAGTGCATTACCATTTAAAAGGTACGGTAAGACTTTATAATAACTACACACTATGAATCATTAGGTAAGCATTAATAGTCAGGTCATCCTTGCATTGTTCCAACATTAATAGTCATTAGTAAGCAGTTTATAAGTGCCAAATAATAAGATTAATTAATAATACATTTAAATATTTTACTAATCATTTACTTTCTAAATGATCTTTGTAAACACTGACAACTCCTTAACTGGTTTGTAAACAATAAACAATTATTTAGTAATGATAAATGGATCATTAATTATGTATGGAAATATAATTATTAAACATTATGGTCCAAAATGCATTATCTGTGAGCATTTTAAGACCAAATAATGGCAATGATGTATTTTAAGATATCTCAGTGCAAGCTTTTTCCAGTTTAGACAGCTCTTAACATTTATTTTAATCTAGGACTAGTCTTAAACCCTGTTCGGGAAACTGCTCCTATATATATAAGCCATGCAAGAACTTCATGGCAGTTCTAAAAAGGTATTTATAGATGCATATGTAAACTGCTTATTAATGTATAATAATGTTGGAACAATGGTTTCTAAAGGAAGAATTGAGTATTTACTAATGCTTAACTAATGATTTATAGTGTGCAGTTATTATATATATTATAAGTGTTACCCTAACACTTAATATGTACATTTTAAATACTGATATGCAATTTTTTTAGGAATAAACAAGGTACAAAAATGTACTGCCTCAGTGACAGCGTTTGTACTTGTTTTCTAAGAATGTAATGGTAAGTTATAAATATAGTTTTTAAGCTTCATACAGTAGTTTTGTTAGTACAATGAAAAACATTTGGTAGACACAATTTTCACTCAGAAATTGATAGTGCTTTACAGATAGTCACAAAGAAATGACACCTAATACTTTAAGAATAAAATATTCCAATAACTTTCTAAAAAATTTCTTTTTACAGTTCCAAAATGTGCCAATATTTATTGTCAAAATATTGACTTTTTAATTGCGATTAATTGCATCCATAATATTTGTGTACTATGTATGTTTAGTGTATGTGTGTGTGTGTGTGTGTGTGTGTGTATATATATATATATATATATATATATAAACACACACACACACACAGTATATATTTTGAAAATATTTACATATAATATAAAATAACAATATAAATACACTCAAATGAGACCAGCCACTCAGACAGCTGCTGAAACAATTGGTTTGCATAACCAAACAATTTCTGCACAAACTGTCAGAAAC
>JAUMHI010000011.1:1230639-1242386 GCA_032359435.1 Enteromius unitaeniatus
TGATGCTTTAATCTGCTGACATTTCCAAACACCTTCCTACAGTTGCTTGATAAAAGCGGGCTTTCTACACAAAAAAAGTGCATGTGTCATTAGTATAAAAAAAATTCGGTTACAGCTCTGTCGAATGCGGGCCGGGCTCGGACAGAAAAATGCGGCCCGATCCGCGCTCTATTACCTATGATCATATGCTGAAGTACATTTCTGGAGTGTTAAAGATTAAAAAAAAATTATAATAACAAGAACCGTTCAGAACCGAAAACCGTGACCCTAAAACCGCAATACGACCCGAACCGTGGGTTTTGTGAACCGTGCCACCCCTATACAGCACCTTTTAATACTTGGCAAGTATGACGTTTTTGGGTTTTAGGATCGTTTTACTGCTTCTAACAACATATTCCTCTCCTTTTATCTACTTGTGTGATCAGGACCAGTGTACGCTGAGATGATCGAGAACCTTCTACTCCCTGTGCTTCAGAACAAAGACTGCAACCTGGTGCGCTACGATGTCATCCACGCACTGCCCAACACCGCCAACTCCCTGATCGGTCGAGCAGCCCACATCGCCGTCCTGGACTCTGAGATTTTCCTGGAAAAGTTCTTCCTGGTGGCAGGGCTCAAGTTTTTTCAGTAGCCTTGCTAGATCGGAAGCGAATACCTCACAGACGTTTTTTCTGGTTCTTTTTTTTTTTTTGTTGGAGGAAACGCGAAATATATCAGTGTTATTTTTGTTGTTTATTTCGTTTCTATTTAGTCTGTTGTGAATGTGAAACTTATCGTTTTTATTTTTCTACTACCATTTTTTAACGGTCTGTTCATTATTAAAAAAAAACTTATCTCCTTGTGGTATTTTTTTCAGTGTTATTTATGTACAATGTTAATTTTTTATCATTTTCATTTAACAATTCATTCTATTAAACTATCTTATGCTGAACTGGAAATGTAGCTGCTAAAAAAGAATGAACTATTTATTTGGGGTGGAAATCCAGGTCGTTTTCATGGTAAAAGCATATTCTCTTGAACATTTTGGTATCTAGGGTTGGTTGACTTGCATCCGAACTGCATAAAACATATTTTCTATTAAGAAATTGCCATTTTACTACAATTATTTTTTTTTTTTTTAAACAATGTCAAAGGCTTCCTGAACCTAGACGAACATGATTGTAGCTGAAACGAAGCAGCCTTGGACCGCCTGTTGGTTTTATACGATGTCTCTGGTGCCCATTGCATTCTCATGCGCAATCTCGACCCAGCCTGGAGTTGGTTGGAGAAAACGCACACTTAGCATGTTTAGTATTTTCTTTATATTACAGGGGATACAGGTAACAAATGAAAAATGGGCCAGGTGTGTGGGCTAGACGGTTAGTCGGTTTAAAACAGCACAAATACTAGTAATCGGATCACATAGTTGTGGGAAAGTATTTATGTTCAATTTCCTATGGAGAAATTTGTTGATGCTTGTGTGCAAAATACTTTAAATAAAACATTGGAATTATCCTGTTTTTGTTAAAATGGTTTTGTAACATGAACTCCACATTTCATTAAATGTATTCGCAATAAATGTTTTTGTTCTCTTTTTTGCTTTCATGTATTACTCTATTTATTGTAAATGAAGAAAAAATAATCCCAAACCTGTGGAAGGCTATTTTCATAATGGTGGGTAATATAATTGCACTCATTTATGTCTTTCACATCTGACTTGATCTTAAGTAATGACTTGTATGCTATATCAGGAGTATTTAAAGTCAAACAAAAGCCTTTTGTAAGGCACATTAATACAAGATGATAATATAATACTTACTATAAAACTTTTGGTCTTTCTAAAGTGTCCCTGTAAGATCAAGTGTTGCATGTTGGGCAACATTGGCCCATTTTCTTCTCTAGATGGCAATGTTCACTAGATCTCAGAATGAAAGACATTGGTAAACTGGATGCATTTCGTATTATAGTTTGTATTAATATTTTGTATCTTTATATTTTTAATGTTTTTATTGAGTTATGTATTTAGGTAATTTTGTTCTTTTAGTTTTTTTCTGTCTGTATTTTTTCTTTTTTATGAATTATTAATTTACAAATAATACTAAATAAAGAAATGTTACCGTGTTATCTTTATTTTAGTTGTCTTGTTTTTTTTTTATTATTTTACGTTTAGAAAACTATAAAACTCTTTAATTATTATTATTATTGTTCATGGAATGATTCTGTATAATAGAAATGTTTACCTCTTCTGTTTAGCTGCTAGTGTTTTGCTGCATGTGGCCTCTTGAAACCAGCTGATCTTTGGAATGTGGGGTCACCATGGAAACCTTAAAGACCTGAATGAAAGCAGCCTGTTATCCAGCACCACCCCCAGTTCTCCAGACCGCCTCTGCGGTGTGATGTCTTGCGGTCCGGGTAGAGAAAAAGCAAGGGATCGAAGGTCATGTGAATATGATCACAGCAGGGGTCAGCGGTTGAAAACAGCACACAGCTATTTTCTTGAAGACTCTTAAGAGGCTGAAATTGGCAAGACAGCAGACATCTTTTTAGCACAATGGAAGAAGATAATCACTAATGGCCTGTCATGACCCTTAATCACCCCACACAAACACAATCAGCACGGCTCGTCACACGCTCCTGTTTTCATGATGAAATATCAGTCATTTCATTGTTTATTTGCCAAATCACTGTTTGATTTAACTATAATTGTTTGATTTGATAATTCTGTACCACGATCAGACTTTGAGTAGTTAATTATGGGATGGCAGTGGTCTCCGCTGCCCTGAATTAGTGTAATCTCAGACAGGTTAATGCTGATCTTGATTAGTAATCTGATTATTATGGATTTAATCTGACCCAGGCAGGACCAGAGATTTCTTTGTTTTTACCCAAAGAAGAGAAAACCCTGCAGAAAACGGAATACAGAATAAATGTGAGGGTGAGGGTTTTGTACACTGTCCAAGGTACATAGTAATACTTAAAGTGTACCATTTGAAAATGATTAATATTTCTGAGATACTTACATATATAACAGCCACAGGCTCGGCCCCCTTCTACTTGCACTCACTTTTGAGAATCTACATCCCCTCCAGTGTAAGATCTGGTACCATCACACAGAGGCAGAAAATCACTTTCTATAACTTTATTCTTCAGCGTTCTTGGCTGCTGGAATTAATTTGCCATCCCTGTCCAAAATTCCAAACCCACGAACATTTCAAGAAAACTCATATCTTCCATCACCATATGATGAAAAACACAAACAAAACTTTGCTTTCTCTTTCCTTAATCTCTCCCTGTCTATAGCTTGTTCTAGTCTGAACAATGCCTGACACTTTGTATTGCAAGCACTTCCTGCTTCTTTGTGATGAATCGCTTGTTGTTCCTTAATTTTTTCTCAATTGCAAGTCGATTTGGATAAAAGTGTCTACTAAATGAATAAATGTGAATGTAAATATGTTCATTCATCTAACACAAATCTATGGACATGGTAGGAACATGCCCCCATTCCTACTCATTTCTGTGTTGCCACAGATACTGTCACTGTTTTAAAATTACTCAATGTAAAGTTTCACTATTTATTTATTATGGAAGGTTTCACGATCGTTGATTTCAATCATTTTTAATGACTGTAATGGGGAGGTTTAGGTTGCAAGATTGTCAGCTTATTAGAGTCATAAACACAAACTATTTTATTTTACGAAGACAACTAACACAAAGATGGCTATGAGAGCTGTTAACTTTTTACATTTATATTTCATGTATTTATTTGAGAAGGTTTCATATTCTTTTAATGTTTTTCTAACATGAGCTCAAGATCCTTGCCAGGTTGTAACTTCTGATTATAGTCATGAAAAAAATCTTAGTATAGTCATTAGAATTTAGTATTTTAATGACTATAATGCGATTACAAAATCCTTGGTAGCTATTTCTTTATTTCTTCCTTTCTCTGAAAATTCATGGTATTTGGTCCTTCATGTTCCCTCAGTTCTCCTGATCAAATAGAGTATGATATTCGACTACGTTTTTGGGCGTAAGCAGTTTTATTCAGCTTCACAAGGCCTGCATGACCAGTAAACTTAGTTTAATTAATGCAGTTTACACTTTATTGCATTATTTAATCACCGCACCAAAACGCAACGCATACGGTTTCACACACACACACAGATAGTTAGTTGTTGTCGTACATTCGTTTAATGGAGGGTCATGCATATTCATGAATTTGGCGGAGGGGGATTTCGTCTAAATAAGCTTGTACCACCACGGAGAGCCAGTTTTACAGTTCCCCCCGGCTATTTCAGTTTTATTATGAATTTATTGTTGCCGCTGACCAGTGCTACGTCTTTAAATGAGTAGTAATGCGTTAGTTGTAAATGCGCTGTACTGAAAGCTCCCCCCTCGCAGTAGTGATTTGGATCAGTCCGATCCACAGCTCCGCTTCTCCTCAGTCAGGCAGTCAGTGCGCGCGAGTCTGTGTTTATGTGCGTGCCTCTACAAACGACGTCAACCCCAAAACAAACGCACGCTCGGGATTGTATTTAGTGGTAAGCGCATGTTTCACCTATTTATATTTAAAAGTCTAATGCTATAGTAGATGCATTAATATGTTCTGGAGAGTGGGAGTTATAGTTCAACAGGTGTAAGATGCAGAATTAACATGGTCTAAAATGACAAAGACAAGGATTGGTTTTCGTACTAATAATACAGTTATTAAGCATTTTGTTTGCTTATGCATTATGTAATCATTTTTGTCTTTGTACAGTCGTTACAGCTGAGCTATAATGTTGTTAACGATATAAAACTAGGCTAGTGCAGTACCTTTGGTTAATTTTTTATTAGTCATTAACAGAATAAGCATTGATACATCTGTTCTAAATCTGAAAATTGTGTTTTCATGAGTGATATTGAAACTTCTACAGTTACTCTCCCACCCATGAAGTTGCTCCGCAGGTTGTTTCTTCATATAAATACTGAGACAGTGTTGTATGAGGACACCAGTGCAGACAATGAACTGGATTTAATGCACAAGATTTTCAAATGTTGTATAAAGATACAAAATAGGCTGTCTTGGATCATATTGAACATAGCTAAATTGAAATTTGTGGGTATGTGAACGGTACATATCAGGAAAGCGGTTGGAATTTAATTGTGGATATAACAGACTCACCCTCAGACAGGTCTAAACATGAATGCACATTCAGCAGGCAGAGAGGTATGATGATTCATGACAAGATGATGAGTGTTTTTTCACAGCCACAGGTGGGTGGAAAACCGGCTTTTGACTTGTTCTCAGATCGTAGTAGTTGGTAAAGCCTTGTGCAATCACTCAAGCTGCTTTCCTGCAGGAACATCATTTCCCTTTAAGCGCCTGCTTTATGCTTTGATGCACCATCATTGGTCACAACCTCATCATACCTGTTATCCTGAGACTGATCTGAATCTGTTTTCACTGGAATTGTCCTACTTGACACACACACACAGTGCTGTTTACATGTCTTCAAGAGGTGTTAGAATTGTGACATAGGAAGGAAAACTCCTTAAGCACATAGCCTCACTCTGTTGGTGTGGTGGTGCTGTAGATTTGTTCTTGCTTCGAGGCTCGAGTGATCCTCCTTTACCTGTCCTTGCAGAGTAAGTGGCTTTTCCAGTCTGAAGAATGCATGCTAGAAGATTGATTTACAATTGTGGTTCTCAGAGAGGCATGTGTACCTGAAATAAGGCTGGGGTGATATATAGCGAATGATATATTATGCGCATCTCATCAGTGAAGCCGGGTCTTTGATTAGCGCTAAATCTCCAGCAGCTGTTTTTAAATGCAGCGTCTGTTTATGAACAAAGTTTCGCGGGTGATTCTATGGCGCAGCTTCTCGCTGATTTACGGCTCTGTGTATAAGCTGGCGTTCCTTTTGAAAACAGCTGATGGAGATTTAGCGCTAATCAAAGAACCGGCTTTACTGAAGAGATGCGCATAAAATATCGTTCGATATATATCGCCCAGCCCCAACCTGAAAGTTTATTTGTTTTAGAGTGACAAAAAATGAGTTAGAGACAATTCTGTTTTCATTTCCAAAATTGAATTTCTTTTTTTTCCTGCATAGAATTATTATTTATTTTTTTCTTGCAGCTACAACTTGAATGAAAGGATGCAATATGATTATAAATAAAGCCTAAATGACTTGTTGGCTTTACTGTAGGTCTTACGACATCTTTGTGTGATGAACAGACAGTAACTAAACCTCATTTGTTTATGGAAGAAGTACCAATCGGACTTTTGAGAATATTATATATATAATATATATAATATTATAAAATAATATAACATTTTATATATATATATATTTTATATATATATATATTATATATTTTATATTTCAATTAATCATTTGATTTTCTTTAATCTGGTTCACAAACCCAGTCCGAATGATTCACAAATGAATGGATTTAGTTGTTGATTCATTCATCATTTGAAGGCAAGGTTTATCAGTGCAAAATGACTTAATATTCTGTGTCTTATACAAAATCAATACTTTAGTTTATATGATACTTTATGTGGCTTCCGCATCCTTTTATTAGTTTATTTAATTAAATTGAAAAAAGTGATACTGTCAATATTACACTGTTGTAGTCTTTGTTATTATAATTTTTTTTTATATATTTTCTTTTTCATTTTAGTAATTTTGTCATTTGCATTCGTTTTTTTACTCAGTTTATTTCAGTTTTTATTTAGCTAGTAAGTTCAAGTCCTTAAGTTTAATTATATCTAATTTTCATTTAGTTTTAGTTTTTCATTTATTGCTTAAAAAGAGTTTTAGTTGTGATAATAACCTTGGTTTTGCCCAACATGAGGGTAAGTAAATGATGACAGAAGTTTCATATTTTGGCTGAACTGTTTCTGCAAGTTTCTTGCACTTGCCCCCTAAGGTCTAGAGTGGTCCAGTGCAGAGGTCTCCAGACGGGTCAGATTTAATCTGATTAATTGATTTAAAGATAAACACTCAGAAATCCCGTCCGGCAGAGAGCTGTACCACCTGAGGCTCCGTTGGGAGATGTAGTCACCGGCAAGCCGTCTCTCTGACCTCACACACTTCCTCCTGGGGCTGTTTGTGTAGGTTTTTAGGTCACTTTCAGGTTGAACAAATTGGGTTTTGAGTTGGTTTGAAGTGTTAAACTACCATTGAATTTCCTTCGCTTCTTGTTGTTGAGTATCTTGACATCTCTCTAAATAAATTACGAGCAGTTTGACAGTGTCTGGTGTTTATTTAATGCTGATATGATATTGGGTTTAATAATATAATTGATATGTGGCTAATGGGATGATCGTCGCTCAAAATGCTAATCGTTCAAGGCCAGCGTGGTTCTGCTTGGGTTTAGTTCAGACTTATAAAGTTGGTTTTGTTTGAAGTATTGGACATTGCATTTTTAGTTTCTGAGTTTAAAATGGTAAGTGATGATTCTTCTGTGGAAGACAAAAAGCAGAACGACAACTTTGGTCAACCTTCATTGTCACTGTATGGGGAAAAAATATGCATTAACTCATTAACTTGCAGCCTAACATTTCCTGTAGTGTTCCATAGAAGAAACTAAACCAAATAGGCCTGTAACATCACAACATTATCATCAGATCTCAGTCTTCATAGCAGCTAGCAGCTGGATTCCTCTGAGGCTGTTGCATCACTGTGGCTCAGAATCACCTGAATTTAAACACACCCCTGGAAACCCATTGTGAGAGAGAAACCGCATTATTACATCCAATAGCTAATTCATATACAGTATAGAGATTTATGTAAACATTAAGAAAACGTGATTTTTGAATGTAATTAAAATGACATTTTTGTGTATTTTACTTGATTTATTTTTTCTGGTTTGGGTTGGTTTAAAGTCTACCAGGGGTGGGATGGGTTGGGGTGGGCTCTTAATTTGCGCAATTGATTTTTGCTTTATATTACTGTTATATAGAAGAAAATTCAATAAACAGTTGTTAACAAAAAAAAAAAACATTTTTGGTTCACACTTTAAGTAAAGCATTGCAGTTTGTTAGAGATTAAGTCCACAATTTTTTGGTTGTTAAATGTTCACTCCCCCTCTGATCATTCAAGCTGTAAATGAGTTTCAGCAAACAGCTGATTAAAAACATCACAATTTCATCACATCCCAACACAAAAAACACATCCCAACTGGGGGACACAATAATCACAATAATCCACAAATAAACCACACTACTCCAGTCCGTCAATTAACTGTCCAATGAAGTGTAGAAAGCTGCATGTTTGTAAGAAACAAAACCATCATCAGGACATTTTTTAGCCTCTGAACACAACACAGTCCATATATTGTCCAAAATCCATAGTGAAAAGGTCTCTGTTGTCTGTCCTCTTGCATTAGATTGCATGAATAAATTTGTTAAGAAATATTTTTTAACTAAAACAATGCATATTTTTCCTCTAATTAAGGCAAGAATACTGTTTCACTGAAGCAATATTGTGGATAGAGGACTTGTAGTTTAGCCTGCAGGCAGTGATTTAAAGTGAAAAACAAGCATGCAGCTTGTAGCTTCTAAAGTCAAATGGGTTGCTTAATAATTTTTGGCAAAAGCAAAGACAAAAATGGCAAAACACAGTCATACATTTTAAGTAGGCCTATGTCTTTAGTGTCCAAATACATTTGGTGTCATTATACAGCATTATAGAACAGGTGAAAAATTATTAATTATAGGGTTAGTTTTTTAGCAACAGGCCAGTGTTAAGGTATTTCAGTTCAGTGAAAACATACAGCAGGTGGAATTTGCCAAAAAATGTGAGGAATGCAGCTGCAGCAGATGTTTTCAGGGGGAGGCTTATCTGCAGTGATAGTAGGAAAAGTAAAGTAACACAAACACAATAAGATCACCCAATAAACTTACCACAGGAGCTGTGAGACTCATTGTTTAGCATTCATTTCATTATTACGTAATTGCATGTTTATATAATCTGACTCAACTGGGCAGATTGTGCAATGTAATGAGCTTTTATTGTATGATTTAACTGGGGGACAGAGTTTGCATGAAAAATGAGAGCAGGATAAAACCTCATATTTCACCACAGACGTCATCAACATTTCTGGCCAGTCTAGACATTTTAATTACCCCAGTGTTTCTTTTTTGGCTTGTTTTGTGTTTTGAAATATGAAAAAAAGAACATTAAAATATATTTTATCATATAACTAATCATTCTACAATTATCATATTGTTAGTTTGCTAAGGTTACCAACTCTATTACAAGGCACTTAAGGTAATTTCATAAATTGTACCTGCACCTATTTGTATTTTTGACTTGAATGATTTTTAATATCATAAATTTAGTTGAGCAGAGGTGTGCTGTTACTTTTCAAGCATATGATTTCCACCTTGCAGATGATAAAATGGGCTTAAAATCCTATAGAATTTAATTGAAGGAGATTTTGGTTTGTTTGTGTTCTTTTGCAGATATTCAGAATGAAGGAGCCAATATCTGTAGGCAAAGCATCTTGAAGAGAAAGAGTGTGTGACTGTACGTGGATGAGCTTTCATAGGCCATGTCTGTCCCCACCAAACAAAAGAGGACAGTATGTGTCCTCCTTCCCACCAAGGAAACACTGGACATCACAGTGGGGGTAAATACACAGCTCTTGTATTTCATTTTGTGATTTGCTGCAATGGCAAACAACAAAAAAACAACCTGCTTAAAGCTGTACTTAAAATATGCAGATGTGTATTTATTGAGTTGAATGCAAGCATTTAGAATCAGAATGCATTTTTGAATCGGGGATTCGTTGTTAAATTTGTTTTTCTTTTACTCCAAGCTGAAAGCAACGGGTCAAGATGTGTTTCATCGTGTCTGTGAGCTTCTCGGGGTTAAAGAGCTGCACTACTTCGGATTAACTTTAGTCAAAAGTAAGAATTCATTCCTTCCAATTACAGAGTTTACTTTTTAAAGGTAACAGTGGAGGAATTTGCAGTGATGTCATTCACCAGGTTCACCAGAGAGTCTTTCAGTTTTTAAAAGAACCATTGTTTTTTTGTTTTTTTGTACCGATTTATTTGTATAGCGCTTTTCACGATACATATCATTGCAAAGCAGCTTTACACCAAAGTAAAGTTTTACAGTAGCTGTAGTAGTAGCTTGTACATGTATGTGAGATAAAGATCAATTAATGATGTAATCGAACAGACAAGGAACGTTATAAATTATAAATCTACAGGTTGTAATCTGTATCTATAGATATGTAAATATATAGAACCTTTTCCACTGTTAAAAACCTTCTTCATGGCCCCATAGATGCAAAAGAACCTTTATTTTTGAGCGTGTGAATTTCAAAGGATGTGTGTTTTTGTATCTACTGTAAATGGAAATTGTAACCACATTTGAGTTGCTTTATTTCTCTTTCACTGAAGACTTTCAAATGCAAATGCTTACAGCTCAAGGCCTTGGTTGTTTGCCAATTTAAGCAATGTATAAACTGCACCTGAATGGCACAATGTGCAAAGATGTGCTTTTATTCCTAGGGAAATACAAATTAAATCCATTTAAATGAACATGGCTTCTAATATTTATCTTTTGCCATTTTAATCAGACTCTCTATTAAGAAGAGTTGTTCGCTCAGTCTTTTTTTGCTCTCTTTTTTAACCTCAAAAGCCTCATTCCAGCTTCTTCTTCCCTTAAGTACCTTTTTACAATTTTGTGTCACTCTCCTCTTAGACAAGAGAGTCTTTGTTTTTATGTATTTGAGGGCTGGTGACCCCCGAGGCTTGGAATCGAGCTATATTAACTTTGTTAAGCCTGGAATTCACCATGATTCACCTCTTCAGTGCAGAAAGGCAGCGGGAGAGAGCAATTGATATTGGCTGAGTGTTTAGCAGGGTCACAACCTTCTCGTCATGGACCTCAGATAACGAGACAGTGAGTCAGAAAGAGTTTGAGTCATTTAGTGCGGGAGGTAGTGATGTGAAATTAGCAGTGATAAAGGATGGATAAACTGACCGGAATGTGAACTTGCACTTGTAAAAACATAACTTAAATTGTTAACAAATTGTTGTTTGTATTAACACTGAATCATATAATATAAACATTCTGACAGCATATAAATCTCATTTATTACTGTATATATAAAACAGATGAAGAGTTCCTGCTGATTAATATTTTTGAGTAAACTGTGATGCACTCCCATTCAGAAACTGAGAGAAAATATGATTTCTTAAAAAATATCCCGCAAGGATGCATTAAATTGATCAACGGTAAAAAAGTAAATGTATAAAATTCTATTTAAAATAAATTCTTGAACTTTCTATTCATTAAAGAATCCTGAAAAATGTATTATGGTTTCCACAAAAATATTAAGCAGCACAACTGTTTTCAACATTAATAATAAAAAGAAATGTTAAAAAGAAATGTTTTTTTTTAAACTAAGCTTGAGTAATGAAAACTCAAATTTCTGAAATTTCTGAAAAAACTGAGCTTGGATATCATTGGAATAAATTACATTATAAAATATATAAATAATACAATAAATTCCAGACTTTTGACCAGCAGTCAATATATAGACATTTTTGAATATAATAGAGTATAAATATGAATTATGTATTTTGTTTGCATAATTTCAATATAAGATTACTTGATTTTATCATTTTAACAACAAGTATGAATAAATAATAATCCTAACCCAAATAATGATCTTCTTTATGATCTATTCAAACTTATGATAATCTATGTTTGTATCACTACTTTGCATACCAATACTAAAGAGGTCGCACTGGCAAATTA
>JAUMHI010000011.1:1243787-1256987 GCA_032359435.1 Enteromius unitaeniatus
CATTTATTTAACAGTACTAATGTGAATTATTATTACAATTTAAAATGACACTTTCTATTTTATTATATATTTGAAATGAAATGTATTTCTTGATGTCAAAGTTGAATTTTCAGCATCACTATTCTGGTCTTGAGTGTCACATGTCCGTCATAAATCATTCTAATATGCTGATTTGCTGCTCAAGAAACATTTCTTCATCTCCACCCCTAAACCTACCTTTCTTCACCCTCTGGATCCCATCTCCACCCCTAAACCTACCTTTCTCCACCCTCTGGATCCCATTTCCATCCCTTAACCTACCTTTCTCCACCCCCTGGATCAATTTGTTCCTTTTGTTGTTTGTTCCAGTTGTTGTTATTACTGTTATACAATTTCAAATTACAAAATGTAGTTATATATGTCCTGTTACATATTTGTACTTACACAAATCATTCAGTGGGTTACATATGTGTAGTTATACAAACATTATAGCTGTAGATAGTATACTATGTACCAATGTGGTTACATACTACATACACATTTGGGTACTATGCAAGTATCTTAATATAAACTAAGACCCCCAAATATTTTGAGTGAGCTAAACCTTTAATAAATCGAATGTTGAAAAGAACAGGATTTTACAAGATTTGTAAATAGAATTCTAAATAGTAAATCGTTCCTAATAAAACATTTATATTTGATGTCTAGTTTAATTTTCTCATTTACTCTTTTCCTGTGTTCTCAGTGAGCGTAAAGCAAGAAAACTGTACTACTATGATCTGCGGGAACGTGTCCTACGCTCAGAATGCAGACAGCAGGAGGAAGTGTATTTCCAGCTGGCTGGATACGCCCTACAGGCCGATCAGTCAGACCACCCCTCAGACAGCCACAGTCAGGGACACCCTGTGTATTTCCAACCCAAAGAATACTTTCCACCCTGGGTAAATCTTCATTAGACTGTTAAAAATACACTTGCATACATACATTTGCATCCAAGCAAGAGATGCTTACATTGTTTTTAATCATAAAGATTTTGTTTAAATTGAAAAGTCCAGCATTTGTGGTATTTGGACACTGGTAAGCTATTCTCCTGGCTTTTTAACTAACAAGACTTTCTTGGACAACCAGCTTTACTGGAAACACCAAGCTGACTTACTAGCCTTTTTTGAAAAGCTCCAAACCAGCAAATTCTTGTTGTTTTTACAGCAGGGGTTTGATTAAATTTTTTTGTTAGTCTAATAAAGCACAGTGAGAGCCCACGCTCATTTTATTATCATGCATGACCCGTGTCTGCTTTCTTACAGATAATTGCAAAGCGTGGCATTGACTACCTGCTGTGTCACGGGCCCAAGGTTCATAAAGAGCTGTGGGGGATGTCCTCGCGTGACGCTATCCTGCTCTTCATCAGAGAATCCTGCCGTCTGGAGGATGTCCCAGTCACCTTTTATCGCCTACAGAAGGTCAGAGGTCATGCATGGTTATCAGAATCTTGCTGTAGGTCAAGACATTCTCAGCTGTGGAATGTAGGGAGGTTTTGGTTCAGTGAAATCCCACTGACTAAAATCCTGCTATCATACTTCATTCTACTGATCATCTTCAGCGCATGCAGCTCAAAACAGAAATGCAGAACATTAATAACTATTGTCATATGCATAACGTTATAGAGAGCACTACTGTAAAAATAATGTTGTGAAATCTTAATGTTTCGATGACGTTTAATGTTAACCAACTTTTAATGGAAACGTATCTGCGAGGCGTGTGTTGTTCATTTTCTCTCTGTGTTAATATCAGTAATGATGACTGTCGCATGACTGAAATGATTTTGCCCCGCCCCCAAACATATGATTGGACTCTCAGTCGACTATTGGCAAGATTCGAAAATTCCGATTCGACTGTGAAAATCCTTAGTCGGGGACAGCCCTAGAACTATCTATCTACTGTATCTCATTCATTAAAAAGTATGTGACACTAAGCATGTGTCTTTTTCCTGTAGGACAAGAAAGAAGAGAAAGGTTCAGCGCTACTTGGACTTACTCTACGAGGAATGCAAGTGTATCAGGTGTGTGTTTGTGAATGTAACAACAGGGAAAACTCTTCTTATATAAATTGCAGCAGTACAAAAATTGGATTCAGCAGCACGCAACACTGGTTGTTGCACATCACCTTTAATCACCAGGCCTTATTGAAAATTATGGACCTGTGAATGGCCTACTTCATTGTGCGTCATTCTGTGATTCAGTGCAGCCCTGTTTTCGCTTTGAGCCGGTGCCAATCACAATGATAGAGCTCTCCAGATAGGCCTGACTGGAATGCATATATTAGACGGTTCAGTCTATAAACAGGGATTTGGAGTGCATGCCTTTCCCCTGAGTCCTCTGATCTGCCTGTTAAAGCGTCTGGGGTTGGATTAAACTAAGGGCCCTGTGTCTAAGAGATCAAAGACTCAGTGTGGTGAGGCCCCGACCCCAACCTTAACATGGGTTCCCCTTCTACTTTGATAAAGAACAGGATTTATATATTACTCCTTTCACACACTGCCAAATAAGCTTATATTACAAATGATCTAACAAATGATCTGTGGAAGTGGGTTTTGTACTGTAACACGTGGGGTTAGGAGATCTAAATGTTAATTCTGTTTTTAAGCAGCTGCTTGAACTGAATAATTTAGGTTGGAATGAACAAATGTTATTTGTAAAAATAAAAAGTATTATAAAATTCTATGTTTTTTTTTGTTCTTATATAAATATTAATATTTGTTATCTAATACAGTTGTTATTGTAATATTAATATAAAAGTTCTTATACAAAATTATTTTTAGAGCTTTATGAGTAATTTAAAATCAGAAGAATTAGAATTAATTAAATTCCATTGGAATCAGAATCTGAGCCATTTCAATTTTCTAACAAATCCCATTCTTCTGACACGACCCTATTCATATGACAGAGGCCTTGTTTCTTGTTTGTGCAGGAGGTGAACAACGTACGTGATCTGCTGTATGACTTCCCCTGGTTTCACGTGGGACGGCTCACCTTTCTGGTAACCTTTTATGTTAGATCACACAAAACCTTACTGTTTCTCCCTCATTTCAAGTGATTTATCTGAACTCTTTGATATGATTTAAATTGTGGTACTTTACAAGTTACTTTTTTCAAATACAGAGGTTCTGTGTTCTGCTCTCTGCACAGGGGAAGAAGTTTGAGATCCAGCCGGATGGTTTGCCCTCAGCGAGGAAGCTGGTGTACTACACGGGTTCGGCTTTTCGTTCCCGACATCTTCTGCTGCATTTAAGTTCCTGTCACCGATTGTACCTCAGTTTGCAACCCGCTCTCAAACACCTGCGGCAGCTGGAGGAGACAGATGGTGTGTGTCCATCCAATATTCATCTACAGGCCCTTCCTGCCTGTTTTGTTGTATGATTTTGTTTTTGTTTTTGCTGCACACCAAAGAGGTTTGCTAAAGGTTGAGGAGAGATCCCCCCATATAACTGTAAAGTGCTTCGGGTGCACAGAAATACACAAAGCGCTACATAAATGCCATATTCATTTGTTCATTAGTTCTTTCCTTCATTCGTTTATTCAGAGACTGTATGTGGATTTCACAAAAACATTTTTATTTTCATTTCCACTTTCATTTCAGAGTAATGTGCAGATTTATTTTAAATGAAGTAATAATGATTACTGGAGAAAATAACAGTAAAGCAAAGTCATATTACAAACAATCTACAAACAGCGCTATAAGTATATATAATATGAATTGAATGGAAAAATAAGGTGATCAGATTTCTGAGTGGTCTAAATATCATTGAAATATCACTTGTTGCCTATAAAGCTAAAAATGGCGACAATACATTTTTACGTTTTGGGTTCCATAAGATTATAATAATTAATATAAGTTATATTTAATTAATGTAACTCAGCAAATCACAGAAGAGAAGCCTGAAAAACACATCTCAAAAATAGACAAATAAAATTGTACTGAACATATATTTTCTAATTGGATTTAATATTTTCACAAACTGCAAATATACTGTATATAGAAATATAATATATAGCTCGTCTTTTTCTTTTAATCTTGTTGAAGTAAGAATTCACTTGTGAATTCACTCTTATTAGTAAAATAATGATTCTGTCATGTCAGGCAGTTTTTGATCAAATAATACATTTTTCTCTCTTTTCGGATCTAGAGAAGAAAAGGTACCGTGAATCGTATATCAGTGATGAGCTAGACCTGGATCAGCCGTGCAGCGAGGGCAGTCCTCGTCTGTCTCGACACTCCACCAGCAGCTCTGGCATCGAGGCAGACACCAGGCAAAACAGCGTCTCTGTAGAGATGGTTTCCATAGAGGGGAAGGAAAAGTCTTTCATCTCTGCTGTCAGTCAAGGCTCCTCACGCACTTCTGGGATTGAAAGGAACAGCAAAGCTCGGACTGATGAAGATGAGTGGCAGGAGGAAGGTGAGGATCGAACAACTTTAGTCATAATCGGTATTAAAAAATATATATAACTAGTTTTATAATCAGCATTTCTCTGAACTCATCTGCTAGCTGTAGAGTCACATTTCTTTTGCTGTGCTTGAATGCTTGTGCAGTTGTTTTGCAAAAGTAAAAAATGTCACGCTCATCAATTTGGCATGGTCTGCTGACAGATTTTGCATTGCTGGGATGCCTTGCATATGCAGATGAAGCTGTAGAAGTTGTTCTAAAGTTATTCAGTGTTTTTGCTCAGCCTGCTCGACATGCAGAATGTCACGTTCGCAGTGACAGTGAAAGACTAAATCTTTTGTCACAAAATGTTAGAAAAGAAAAGGTTAATCACAGATTAACCCGTGAAGAACTGTTTGTGATGAAATCTGAATGTAGATTTGATTCAAGATGTGGTGAAGGAGTCTGGAGAGGTCTCTGTGGATGACCCTGTGGATATCTTGCGATTGGCTGCGCTGCTGGAGGGCGTGTCCGTCGACTGTCCCACCATCCAATCAGACACTAAATTTGAAGGTGATGATTTAGGACATGTTTAAATTATTGTAATCTGATACATCCAATTTAAAACCTGATAAACCTGATATTATAAACCGCAATATTTGATCTGTTTCTGACTCATTTTTATCTCAACTAAAATTTATTACTATATTTATATATATATATATGTTATATTTTATGATTGCAATTAATGTTTTTTTTGTTGTTATTTGGAATTTGTTTGATCAAAAAGACAGTAAAAACAGTAATGTTGTGAAATGAAATATTATTACAATTCAAAATTCTGAATGTTTTCTTGTTTATTATATTTAAAAGATTTATTTATTCCTGTAAAGGGAAAGCTAGATTTTTTAGCAGTCGTTACTCCAGTCTTCAGTGTCACTATTGTTGATTGCTGAATATGATTTTCAAGATTTTTTTTAAATAGTTTTTTTTTTTTTTGGTAAAAATGTCACCTTTGATCAATTCAATGCATATGTGCTCAGTAAAAGTATTAATGACTTTCCTAAACCTTTAAACAGCGGTAAATATATAATATATATAATATATATATATATATATATATATATATAATCATTTATATATAAATGTAAACAGATACGACCAAAAATCAGTGTGTCAAAATATTGTATTAGGCCAGAAAGCATACAAGCTAACATTTTTTGACAAGTTTGAAATACAGTAAACCAGTGTTTGACTGTACACTTTGAGAATATAAATCTTATCCTGTTTACTGTAACATCTGTTTCTAGGTCTACAAATGAGTTCAGTTACAGGCAACGATCAAGTGAACCATTGTGATCAGGAGAGCATAAAACAGGTTTGCCGCCTCTGTCTTCTTCAATCATTCGCTTTTCGTTCCTTCATCATGTCACTAATTGCTCGTTACCCGTTACAGGTTTCGAATCAGAAGTCTCGTAACCCAGCCGACCGCTACAGTCTGAGCCTGGATGACGTGCGACGGTATTCCCCTCTTCTCCCTCTGGGAACGGCATCGGTGCCAGACACCTCCGTCAGCTACACATTTGGGCTTCCACATTCCCCAACCACCCAGTGTCCAGATAGTACTTCATTCTGTGTCCAGCGCTCCACGAACTGCCTATCACTGGACCTGCTGGATGATAACCAGATGCTGGAGCTTGTCCTTTAAGAAACTGAGAAGGCTACAGCTTCCTGTTGTCTGACACATTTTTATCAGGAATTTTATTAAAACTCAACCAGCACAACACAGATGTGTTTCTATGCTGTTCAACAGCAGGACAATATGAACAATTGTGGCTTCTTTTACAGGACATGCAACATGTAGAACTTTCTACAGAATGAGTTAATGAATAATCTCAGAAGAGTCCTTGATAAAATCTTCTCTTCCAAGACAATTCTAACCGCTCTAACTACAATAAACAACAAGAGGCCCCGCCCACAATTCACTTTCATTGGTCCAAATCCTTTTCTGCATGGCTGAACTGTATATTAAACATCAAAACATTTTTACTTTCACAGAAAAACTACCTGTTGGTTCACACCCAGCTAGGACATGGTGTAACATGTTGTGCTACAAAGTTTGTTTTGGGAAGGAAGCGTTGGATTTGCTCTAAAATGGCTTGAGAATGTCAAACTTGGAGGAGCATTCTCTGAATTACATTGTGAATACAGACAGAAGCTACCAGAAAATCCACTAAGAAGACGAAAACGTGTTGTACTCATGCAATAAAATGCCATTTGTTCCTTTAAACAGACTTTTAACTTGGAGTTCCATTTCATTTTTGAGATCACACGTTACATTTCTAATGTTAATACATCAACTTATTCAACCATGTACAATAGCAGTGGTTAATCGATATCAACTACTATACAAGAATTCACGTTTACTGTTTTTTGAGTCTTTTTCTGTCGTGATAAGACGTGCCCCATCTGTTCTCCAGTTTCAAACAATAATTGTGTACAGACAATACTCATGTTCCCAAGTTACAAAGCATGTGCGAAATGCTTATACCTGCAAGTTAAAAAAACATTCCATGTATGTTTCTATGAGCTCTAACCACTGGTTTAGTGTATCACAGTTATTCATTTTGAACTGAGATGAACTTTTGTGAGAACAATAAGAAGAAAGACTCATTCGCTGTTTACAAATCATGTTTGTTTTGTTCAGGATACATGGAGCTCTTTTGATTTCGATAATTACAAAACACACATCAAGCCCTCAGAGGTTGTGTACATAATGGTGGGTGTAATTTCTTTATCTATGTATTGTAAACACACATCCTATTAAAAGTATGCCCATATATTTGTTCCTTTCAGTGAAAGGAAAAACAATAAGAATGAATAGTATGAATAAACATAGCTGGTGTTAAATTCAGTATTACAATATGTGTATGTGTTTTTCATTATATAGAAATACAGAAAACTGATAAAAGCAATTAGCTTAACCGCAGGGTCAGTGATCAGGTTTTACTGATGGAATGATGACAGTCATATTTAACACTACTGTGTATTTTCAATTCGGTAGCTATAAAAGTGTCCCACTTTCTTTTTCCAGGAATAAATTATTGATTAGAATTATTGTATCTCTGTCCTGTGATTACAGAAAAATGTGTAAACTCAATTTAGTGTGCAAACCTAAATTTGAATGCAGTTTGTTGGTGGATTGTCGTGGTGTCTTATTCGTGAACAGAATAACTTTAGTTAAACTTTTTGAATTTTTACCAAAAATTCTGTCATGAACCTGTAAGTTACGACTTTCTTTCTCCCGTGGAAGAGAAACGTGAAAAACGTCCATAAAATGAATGTCAGTGTTAATCAAAATCAGTTTGGTTGCTTACCAAAATCGTTCAAGAAGGTTTAATATCTGAGGATGACAGAATTTTCATTTGTGGGGTGAACCCATAGACTGTATGTGCACTATAGACATATGGGGTGAAATATCCCTTTAAGAACCTAGATTTGATCGATTCGTTCGAACAGTTCAATAATTCGAATCATTGATCTTCTCTTTCCAACATGGAGAGAGAACAAGGGAGTTAGTAAGAACAGCAAAAAAGTACGAAACGGTATGTTTACGACTTGATACATTGTTGTAAACAAATGTAAACATCGCGTTGTATTAATATGAGTCCAACAGCTGTATCGGTGTTTAAAACAGAGCGAGTCGGTCCCGGTCCTCCCATTATAGTCGCTGTGCGCCCCCTGCTGGCAGCAGCGGTTGTCTCTCAGCGCATGCGTCATTCGGTCACGTTATATTTCAGGAAGTAGATGCACACACGTGTGTGTAGCAGGCAAAAGCATCGGACCGGATTGTTAGCTATTTTAAAGGTGTGGCTGTTTTTAACTTAAAATGTCAAATTTTTTGATAAACACCCTTTTGTCCCACCATCCCGATCCCGAAGACTTGTTCAGCACTTTGTGCTGGCAGAGCACAACACGCCCCGACATAGAAAAGATTGAAGCTCTTACTGTTTTGATCCGAGAGCTTTGCAATAAATCACAAGGGGAGCCCTTCGTTTGTAAAGTGCAGTCCGTGATATGGAATCAGTGCATGCCACTGCTGCAAACGATCTCCAGCGCGGATGATGGAGGTAAAGACCTGCTCAGCGCGCTCTGTGGACTGTTTTCAGTGTGTGTCAGTACCTGTCAGACCCATGATGTACCTGAGAAGGTAAGTCATGTTCTTCTGCCTGTGCTGTCGACGAGAGATGATGGCAATCATGAAACCAGCAAGTTTGACTTGGATGTTGCTATAGAAGTAACTGCTGTACTGTTATCCAGCATCTCGTATGACAGAGACATCATCTTCAGGACCTTGTCCTGCACCCTTTGCTGTGCTAAAGATCTCTCTGACTCCATAATCTCAAAAATCATAGTCCGGATCTGGTTCACCATACTCAAGTCCTGCGATAAAGACACTGAATCAGAGGTCCTACAGCAGGTATGGGGTGATTTACTGTCATGGCATCAGAGAGATCCAACAGAATCAGTATTAGCTCGGGTTCTGTTGTGTCTCACTGCTCTCTCTGACCACCTCTACTCATCGGAAACCTCTCAGGCCCGGCCGGACCCTAGAAGATCTCAAAGGTTCCTTAGGGCAATTCAGGCTGGATTAACCCACAAGGACAGTGTGACCCGTAAACGGGCTCTTTACCTGCTCACCAGGTGTGTTGCCCTGGCAGAAATCAAGAAAGAAGATGTGTTCACGAGCGAGGAACCCGACACGGGTAAGACAACGTTCAGTATCTCACATAGTGTGTAAGATGCGAGTGTAAGAAGCCAGAAACATCTCTTGGTTCTCTGCAGATGAAATTCTGTTCAGATGGACTCCAGAAAAAAAGGAGTTACTGAGGGAATTCTGGGAAGATTATACTCTAGTACTAGAGACTCTAGAAGAAAACCAGGTAAAAATATTTTGTTTCAGATTAATAAAACCCCCTTAGATTACAGAGTTTTGTCTTTTTATTTGTCAATATAAATATTTCCTCAACTTGGGCTTCTAAATAAGAATTATGGTGTTTTTTATGTATATGATACTCATGATATTCTCATTTTTTTAAAAAAAGATTTTAAATCTGTTGTCTAAATGTTCAATAAATTGTTCCATTAATTAAATAAATAAACTTCTGACTGTTTTTAATCTACATGTGAGGCTTTACAGAAATAGTTATGAACATTTGACAGACAACCCCTCCCCCAAACATACAAAATCTGAATATTTGCCTTATTATTATGGAAATAAATATTTGTGAACTGCGTTTTGTATTACTGTATCTTATTGTTTTTCTAATTGATTTTTTTTTTTTTTAAAGATTCATGTGATTCGACCTGTACTCAACAGGATCGATATTCTTGTTGAGACAACAGCGACTGACATCCAAGGTTAGCTGCATTACTTTTGTGGCAGCACGTTGCATAATATCAGTTTATTGTTAACTGGTCCTGTATCTCCCTGTATATTGCTCTCCATCTCTTTCCATCATCAGGTGGGCTGTTTTCTCCATCCTGGCTGCTGTGTGTGTATCAGCGCATGTTTCACAGTGAGAACAAGGCAGTTATGAAGGAAGGAGTCAATCACCTGTTAGAACTGAAAGCACTGCATCGTCCTGCGTTTGCTTTGGCGTTCTCCCAGGTATCCATCCATCCGTGTTTGTGCTTTATAAGATACTGGAAGAAATACTTTTAGACCAAAAATATGTCACATTATGAACGTAATAGATTGCAAATGCGCTTATTGATAATGAATGTTCTTCTGGTTGTCAGTTTGTGATCGGTCCTCTCATGGATGTTCTTGCAGAGAGCTCTCTTTATCACAGGTAATTATTGTCAGGAGTTTATTTTCATACTAGGTAAGGGTTTATTGCATGTTATAGAATACAGTTTGTTTCCACAGAGCACCACAACAGAACATCAGAGATTGTCCAGAGCTGGGAGTAAAACTCCAAATGTTTATGGTGCATTTCTTCAACAGTTTGCCAGAAGAGAACAGAGGTAAACCAATTTGTTTGTACACGTGTTTTGGTCTCTGAGTTTTAGACTATGCAATAAAAAATGAGCAAGACTCTAGGGTGTTTTAGTTTTGGCCGGAAATGTGCAGTTTCACAGCAGAATTTGGACTGGTGTTTTGTTGTTGTGATCAGGTCCAGTGTTGCTGCAGCTCATTCAGCGGTTGGGTTCACGTCAATGGTGTGCAGTCCCACTGCTCTTTCTGTCCCAGGCCCTGTCCTGTCTGTCCCCCCGTCCTTTACTAGGATCTGATGGACTTCATGCATTCAGGTATAAATACTAGCTGCTGGAATCAAATAATCCTGCGGTTGGAGAAATGTAGTGAGTGTTAAGTTTGAATGAAAGAAGAGATGCTACTCATTTGTATATTATAAAGCATACAGTCTTTTTCAAATAGTGAAAGTAAAGCAGCCAGAAAGTGTTTGTTTGAAAAGCATCCTGTGACTCAAATGGACATCTATTATGATCAGTCACTTGGTGAAAGTGCGTACGCTGTTTGGTGCATCAATGAATGTTGCATTCACATAATCTGCTCATGTTTTTGTGTTCAGAGAAGTTCTGCGCTGCACTATGATCACTCACCAGGTTCTTCTGAGAGGAGCTTCACAGTGTTTTCTGCTCCATGCTGCTCTCTGCCTGACAGATGTGGTAGCTATTCTTACAAAGCTATTCTTACTTATGTGCCCCAAATGTCAGATAAAATTTTTAATATGCTCATATAACAAATACAATTCAGTGCGTGTATTTCTTAAAAAAATTATCATGTGGAATTAAAGGTGTTACAGTTCACATTCTGTTTATTACGATTGCGTTGTCTCATATGGCCATGATGGCTCATTTAATAATCAGACAGAATGGATTTCTAACTGATTTTCTTGTTTTTGGCAGTCAGCGGTATCTCTAGATGGGATATTTGGTTTCCTTGTGCATTATCGAGCTGATGAGTCTCTATGCCGGGGAACAGCACTTTGGAAAGAGGTAAACTTAAAGTCTATCAACTAAATCGGAATTCATAATCCTGCTCAATTTGCAAAGAATCTGACCACACAGCTAATATTCACATGTTAAACTCCCATCACAGCTGTGTAATTGGCTCCAGACTAACGAAGGCTGTTTTCGTTTGACCGACGGCAATTGGGGGTCCTCTGAGGAGCTTCACGCTGAAGCCTCAAACAGAGATGAAGCTTCTATATTCAGCTACGTCCAGCAGCGTCTGAGGACCTTCCTCACAGTTCCAGCCAGCTCAGGTTAATTACAGAACAGTTTAGAAATACTGGATGTTTTTACATGAACACGTTTTTAATCCTGTAACAACATAACTGTTCTAACAACTGAATTACTCCAGTTAGGACACATTTGTTTATTATGCCTCATTTCTTCTTGAATTTTAGGATCAATATCATCTAACCTATTTATATAACTTAGCTCCACGCATTTTCCACCATGCTTGATGTACATCTCACCGTTTTATTTAGCTGATTACATTTTTTTTGGCAGGTCAGACTGGAAGCCTACCTGATCCAGGTGAAGCCGAGCAGCTGGCACGAGCTGTACTGCTGACAGCCGACCTTCAGGAGACTAGGAGTGGTGAATTGGGTCTAGAACTGCTTCTCCAGCCCCTCCTGGATGTCTTACGGAGACTCAGCACTAATGTCTATCTGGTGCTGCACAAGACAGACAAGAGCCTGCAGTTACTGCTCCGTCTGCTACAGCTGCATCGTAGACGCTCGGATGCAGAGAAGGAGAAGGGTGTGTGTGTTGAGAGAATAAGACAAACATGCTGTTTATACATGCCGAAGCCTTGAATCTGGTGTGTTTGTAGAGGATGCAGTGGCTTTCACGTTGAAGACTCACATGCTGTCGGTGGTGGAATCAGTGCAGGAGTTTCTGCTGAGAAGGCTGAGTGGGGAACTGAGGGAGGTGAGTGTTTTCATGCATCACATATAGTAATCCTGCTGGAAAAACTAGGTCTGGGTGATCAAAACTGGGTTGTTGTTGATCCAAATTGGCACTGATCCGCCAAAAACTGGATACATCAACTATTTAGACTTGCTGCTTATGATAGTACATAACCATCTTGAACCACCTTGAACCATGTAAACCAGCTAACGTCTAGTTTCTGAGGGATTACTCAGTATCTGTCTTCTCTCTCTTTTTCTCCAGTTATGTGATGTGGAGAGGTCTGATCTTTATCTCTCAGTATTGAAGGAGCTGGTTCTCACTTATTCCACTGTGTCATGGTACGGCTCAAATCTGCAGCAAAACTACATCCCAAAACTCACCACAAACTGCCTGAGGATCCTCAGTGAACCCTCCGAACAGGTGCTGCACTCAACATAAGCGTCATTCTTCAAACTCTGTTACCACACATACACTACTTTTAGGCAGTAAGATTTTAAGATTTAAGTAAGTAACTCTTTTTCAATGATGTATTCTTTTGATCAAGTAAGCTTTGATCTAAAGTGATGATTTAATGCGTAGTATGTGACTCTGGACCACAAAACATAAGTAGCAATAGCCAAAAATACATTGAGTCAAATATATGGATCAAAATGATACACTTTACTTTTCAAACAATGGATGTGAAACCCTGGTGGCTACACTTACATTTGTAGTATGCAATGTAACGTTCCCAGTTTGTTTAAAGCAAATTAAAAAAAGATACATTTTACTTTTATGGCAAAAAGTAAAGAGCATGTTCCATGAAGATATTTAGTGAATTTCCTACTGTAAACATATAAAAACAAAATTTTTGA
>JAUMHI010000011.1:1277407-1316002 GCA_032359435.1 Enteromius unitaeniatus
TTTCAATTTGATGGGAGCAACAGCTTCTAACGTATTGGAGAAGATGGTGCCCATATCGCTAGTCATTTTGTCTAGATGCTGTGTATTAAGGGGTGCACAGAGCAGTTGAAATAAATCAGGCAGGTTATTTGTAAATCTATCTTTGGTGGCTGGAACAATTGTGGGAGTGGCCTCTGTCGGAGTGACGCCACACTGACATGCATTTGACAATGGCTTGGTTTCAGAAGGAGCAACTTATTTTTATTGAATGAAAATAAAACTACTGGTGGAGCTTTATCATTGTAGGGTGGTTGTGTACACACACTCCCAACACACATTACCATCACTCTGTTCTTCTACTTGATAATGTTCAGTGCTTTGCTATGATCTGTATTGTTAAAAGCACTGTAATAAAAGTGTTTGATTGATTGATTATTTCCTGTCGCTAATTTTACCTTTTATCTATTATCAGGTTTGACACACGGCTTTCATCCAGGTGTCTGCAGCTGTCTGCAGGAACCAGCAAGGCCACTTTGTTTCACCAGCTCAGCCTACACAGAGGCTCAAACCTTCGCACTGCTGCTTTGCTCTCACTCCACCTTCCCCCAAAGTCCTTCTTTTCTCCTTCCCCTCCCTCCTCTCCACCTCCATCAGAGGCCTCATCCAGCCTGCCTCCTGAGAGGTTTCTCTCTCTCCCCCATCCTAAATCTTTTCTGGTTCCTGTACTACTCTCGCTAAGCTGCCTCAAGCTTTTCTGATCTTTTCTGATCTCCACTGAGGTCACCTCCCTTCCTCCCTCAGCCCTCCTTACTCGTGGCTCCCTCTCTTTTCTCTCTCCTCCCCGCCTCTGCAGAGGCTTCTCAGCTTTCCTTCCTCACCCAACAACTTACCTCTCTTTGTCCCCCCTCCAAACGAAGTGTGGATTATCTATTTTCTCGTCCAGCATCCTATTTCCATGCTTTCTTTGGGGGGCATGTTTGGCTGCTGTCCTCCTTTTGTGCTCTTTCCCGCTCCAGGGGGGTACAAGGGGTTCGAGCCGGACGCCAAGCTCAGCCCTTGCTACGGTTCAAAGTACTAGAGCTCGGAGCCTCTCGGCTCGCCCCCCGGACAGCACACAAAACACGCTAAATTTATCATCATAAGGTAGCGCGAACTGGTGAAATTATGTTTATTTTCCCCACATATTGAACACAGACAGTGACACCAATTTGGAAACCAAGACACAATTTGACTGCAGTTACTTATTTATTTTAAGTAATTTAGGAGTGGGTAAACCCCATAAATACATTGCACGTGTTTGGATCAGACTCATTTAAAAAGTTTTGTCTGTGCTTATTTAACCATTAAGGATGTATAAAAGCACGTACGGTACGTATTAGTACCTAAAATTACATATCTGTACTTTATGTGACGTTACCATCCCACTGGCAGCTTTTTTTTTTTACCTTTTTTCTGAGAGTGGAGAGAAAGCAAGATGAATATTTGTAACTGAAAAGTTACTGCCTATTTAAATAAAAATAAAAAACCTGTGACAGCCTAGCATGATATACACTAGACAGGCAGTGCTGACTGTGACTGTTAGTAGTTCTCAGTTGATGATCTTTGGCCATTCTGGAAGAAATCTGTACTTTTTTGTAAACCATGAAGCTGTTTTTCTCTGAGTGCTTGTCTGTCTGTGTGCATAAAGTTTCATAACACTCATTTGAAAGTGACCTCTGCACTGAAGTTTCTGTACTCTTCACTGTCTCTGCCTCATGTTTCTTTTGGCTTTGATTGACAGGAGTCGTTCCTTTTGTGTTGGGCAGTTCCCAGGGGTCCAGTTTGGCCCTGAGCTTACCTTCACTGAGCAACCCCGTTGTGACCACTGACAGACTGAATCACTGACAGACTCACTGACTTTAAAAGATGAGAAACAGTAGGGCCTTTTTAATATTTATAGGGTTAGTTTAAGGATTTGTCTAGTTAGTGTTATTATGCCATTATGTCCTGTTTTTCAAGTATTTTTAAACATGTTTCATTTGTCAAGAAAAATAAATAACAATACTGTACATTACATTAGTAACATAACATAACAATACTTTAGTAACATTTACATTTAGTTGTAATTTCTTAGGTATTGTTTTATTTTTTATGTACCCACACTATAAAATATAGATTTTTTTTTACCCAGAAATAAAGAAAAATATATACTATTTCATTTTTTCTTCTTTAGAATTAAAATGTTATGTAATTTGCTGCTTGCTGTTATGTAATTGTGTAATATATTATCAATTGAATATTGATAGTAAAACAACATTGAGGGGAAATATATACACTTTTACTTTTTTTAGATATATTTTATTTTTTTTGTGAAGATAGTGAAGATATTACAGTACAAAGAAATCAAGTATGACCATATTACAAATTGAGGTTTTTAGATGAAACATTTTTTCAAAGTTTAAGATTCTCAAGCATAAAGATTCACCTCTTTTAGAATTTAAAAGAGAAATTTAGTTTTATAAAATAAAAATATAGTTAATCTCTATTAACTAAAGCTTTTCACAGTATTTGCACATCTAATCACATCTGTATTTTTTGTAATACAGTGGGGTTTGTTTTTAAGCGAAAACAAAAAAATCCTGTTACTGTAATCTCTGAAGTATTACATTCAAGTGCCGTAGCTCTGTATTTTCTCTTTACATAGTCTGTGTGCCTCTGAGGAAACTAATCAGATAAAATACAGATATTCCAGAACTACTCTACACAGAGTCAAGGTTACCGCCTCAATCTCTATATGAAATATAATCTCATCAATTTCAAAATAGAATCTTTTAGGGGCAACCAGGAAAATGATTGTCAACAATGTGCAATCCAATCTCCTTTGTCCTGACCTGAGAGGCAGTGGTACATATAAAACCTAGTGAATAAACCTTCGTTTCCCAGAATTAGACTCAATCTGCGTGGGCAGTTTTGCAGGTCAGTAAAAAGCTGTGTTTATTTTGCGAGCTCTGGTTCCTATGTGTGATCATTGTGGGAGATGCATTTGGTAAAGAAAGACAATAATAAACACTTCTCATTGACAGTGAAGCCAAAAAACAGAGAGAAACGGCAGAAGATACTCTGAAAAGTCTCTCATGTGGCTGAATGTGATTGAGGTTGTAATCATTGGTTTCTGGTCTGACAGGATGAAGAACAAAGTTATGTCGTGAGCTCAGAAACTCTGTTCTCGCTGATCCAAGCTGTCATTAAAGCACTGATTCCCAACCGGGGGTGTATGCCACGGGGTGCTTTAAAAGATTTAGAATGTTAAAAAATCTGGAAAAAGTTTAAAAAAAAGTCTATTTAAAAGCATTTAAAAGTTTGTGGTCAGTATTTGTTTTATATTTGTTGTAGATAGTAATACTTTTATTCAGCAAGCACATAATAAATTGATAAAAGTCTATTTATCTATCTAGCTGTATGTCTCCATCTCTAAATTCATTTCTCTGTCTCTCCATCTCTCTATCTCTTTATCCATCTCTCTGTGTGTCCATACATCTCTTCGTCTCTCCATCCGTCTATCCATCTCTTCACCCATTTATCCATCTCTCCATCTGTCTCTCCATCTATCTACTAAAGTCTAATTATAGTAGTCTTTTTACATTTTGTAATTAGTTATTTATTTATTATATGACTACTATATATTTTTTTCTTTTAATTTGTGCCATTTTAATACATTCAGTTGAACTGAATGAAAATTAAAAATACTAAGTATAGGATATAAAGTTTATTAATTAATTTTTTGTGTATTTTATGTAATGTTTATTTTTAGGATTTATCTATCTTTCTATACTAAATATCTACACTGTAAAAAAAACTGGTAACTGTGGTTCCAGGAATTAAAAAGACCCTGTAAAAATACAGTAAAAAATATGGTAACAACATTTTAGGTTTTATGGTTTTAAGTAAAAGTTACAGTACAATACCATTAACTAATAGAATGTTAATATACCAACCTATTAAAGTACTGAAAACTGTTTTGTAGCTTTGAAATACACTGATAACCACCAAATGCGGCGATGAGGAAGTCACATGATGAACCAAAGCCCATCTCAAGCAGCTTCTAAACATGAACATACAAAGAAGGTGCTCAGTGTCATTCACAAAAACACAAACATTAAAATGAAATATGGAATGAACATTCATTACATGTAGCATACAACCCTAATAAACATAACTAAGAAAAAAACATCAAATTCAAAGAAAATTTGCAATGCATTTTTTCCTGTACATTTTTTTTTAAATCACATTCCTTTTTTAATTTTTAAGTGCATCTATTCATACTATATATATTATTACCCTTACATATTACCTGTCACGGTCAGCTGGAGGTGCCAGCTCAGGCCACTGGATGGCACTCCAGCACCCAGCAGACTATCTGTGTTTTATGTCTGTTTTCATTCACTCTCATCAATGAACTCATGTCTCCGCCCACTCGTTGGTTGTCTAGGTGTTTCATTGTTTGTTGCCGCCCACTGACCTAGATTTGTGTGTAAAAAACCCGGAAGTGTCTGTATGTTTGTACGGTTCGTTGTTTAGTGTTCCATTCATTTGTGTTACTGGTTTTCGTTACTCTGTTGGATTATCTGTTTACGACTTCTGCCAGGATCTGGACTTCCCCTCGGTTTCTCCCCAAGGACTCAGTTGACTGGTATTGTGACCCTTTGCTTTGTTTCTCAACCCTGCTTCTGTCTTTGTCTCCTACAACATTGTCTGCCAGCGCAGCTCAATATGGCGGTCTCCAGCCCCGTTTCCCCGTATGGCAAGCCATTTAAGCCGGATAAAGCATTGTTGGTCCCGGTTTTTCAGCCTAAGAATCTGTTTCCAGTCCTGTCAGGGCGTCGGTTCTGCACCACGGCCCGAGAGGTCGTGTGCAGCCCAGTCTGTTACAGCTACACAGCCTGACGACCTGTCGAAAGCCCTCACTATTCCTGTTGCACGGTACGAGGGGCTGTGTTCTACCCAGTCAGTTCCAGTTACGCAGCCTGCAAAGCTGCAGAAGGCCCTCAGTGAGCCTAACGTGTCAGAAACGGGCATGAGCCCCGTAGCACGACATGAGGGGTCATGTCAAGTTCAGTCAGTCCTGGTTCCACAGCCTGACGAATTAACTATGGCCTGTGACCCTGACTCATGGTGGCCGGATCCGCCAGACCCAGTATGTGATCCTAAACCACAGTGGCCAGATCCGCCAGACCCGGGTCATGACCCAGTGTCGCTGAACTCACCCGAGCTCCACGAGACCTTTGAGGCCCCATGGCCTGAACCTCCAGAACCGGTATATTGTGCCAAGACTCCATCGGGTCCACTGGAGGCTGTACTACCACTGGAGATCAGATTTCAGTCGATCAGGGAGGGTGTCTTCTCTGTTGGCTCAGTCTCGGAGGATGATCTCAGCGTTAGTATGGTCACAAAGGTCGCTTTCATTCTCTGTCTGGTCTCAAAGGGTGTACTCACTTCCTGTCTGGTCTCGAAGGGCGCATTCACTCCCTGTTTGGTCTCGTAGGGCAAATCCAATTCCTGTCTGGTCTCGTAGGGCGAATACAATTCCTGTCTGGTCTCGGAGGGCCTATTCACTGAACTGCTCGTTCACAGTGAGTAGGGACCTCGAAGGCACTAGCGCCGCCTAGTCGGCCTAAAAGGGTGCAGTCACAGGCCAGACAGTCCCGAAGGTTGGTTCTCGAAGGCACAAGGTCAGTCTGGTGGTCCCAAGCCAGAGGGGTTCTGCTGCCATCCGCTCCACCCTGGAAAATGGCCTTGCTGTCCGTTTCACCCAGATGGGCGTTCCCGCCAACCTGATCTGCCCTGGAGGATGTCTCCACCACCTGCACTGCCCAGAGGGAGGTCTCCGCCCCGTTGGGCTTCTCCACCGCCTGCTCCGCCCAGAGGGAGGTCTCCGCCGCCAGGCTCCACCCCGGTGGGCTTCTCCACCGTCTGCTCCAACCTGGCAGGTGTCTTCATCGTCTGATCCGTCCAGGTGGACATCACCACAGTCTACACCGCCCAGATGGTCGTCTCCTCCGTTGGCTCCGGCCTGGTGGACATCACTCAAGTGGACTTCTCCGCTGTCAGTCCCGCCCTGGCCGGTGTTCCCTCCAGCTCCTAAGTGGGGAGCGTCTGGAAGCCGCTCCTTAGAAGGGGGGCTATGTCACGGTCAGCTGGAGGTGCCAGCTCAGGCCACTGGATGGCACTCCAGCACCCAGCAGACTATCTGTGTTTTATGTCTGTTTTCATTCACTCTCATCAATGAACTCATGTCTGCCCGCACTCGACCACTGCTGTTCTGACTAGAGCCTTTTTATAATAAAATACACTGTTTTCATTTGAACTTGCAAGCCTCGCGCACTCTCTTTGTAACATTACCCTTTGTGTAAAATTGCGTATTGCTACCTTAAAATAAAATTAAGTTATTTAATTAAAATTTCACAGGGCAACGGTAGATAATTCAGCTTGAAGAAAAACACATTATGGAGTCATTTAGGTGAGTTTGCCTCTAGGTCAAGTTATAAGTCAATTATTTCCTTGCATTTCCATTGCATCACACTCACTGGACTCTTTTTAGTGCTTTTTAGTGGTTTCTTTTGAAAACAAGATTTTTTTCCCCTTTCAAATCTTCAGAGCTATACCTCTTTTTCTGCTTGTAAAGGAAGCTACGGCTCAATAGATTGTCATTTGAGTGACTGAACCCAAAGCATTACGCTGCTGATGTGAGGGTGTGATTCAGCGGCGGCTGACAGTATTGAAAACATGCCAAATGCAGTGTAGGATTATACCAGGTAATCATCTTATTAGTCGTTATGATTGATTAAATGTCTCCAGTGGTTTTGATATGACATCTGGCAGGGGTATTTGCATAAATGTTGTACTGTGTAGCACTTGTTTTGACCTCTTCACGATTATCACAAATTCTGATTAAACTAAATGGAATATTTCACCCAAAAATGAAAATAAATGACTTTCGTTCAGGTCTTCCAAAAAGTAAATAAGTTTTTTCTTCATCTGAAATTTTATATATATGAAAACTGTGTTAACATCACTTGCTCACCAATAGATTGCGGTGACATCAGAATAACAGTCCTGTAAGTCTGAATCAGGATAGAAATATGCACCATTTAGTTTACAGGTGAAAATATTTCAAACATAGTTTTAACCAAATGTTGGTGGATATTTTAATGTGAGAAGATAGCAGAGGATGGAAGGATTATGAATTATTATTATTATTATGAATTTTGGCCAGAAGTGGCGGTTTAAAAAGTTAAAATACCTTAATGATAATGATTTGTTTTTTGGAAAAAACATTAAGTGATGGACTAGAGTTGTGTGAATTATTTGTGGATTATTGTAATGTTTTATCAGCTGTTTGGACTCTCATTCTGACGGCACCCATTCACTGCTTGTTTACATAAAGAAACAAGATAATTTATGTCTTGGACAGCCTGAGGGGGAGTGCAAATTCAGCAAAGTTTTGTTTTGAATGAACTATACCTTTAAGCTATATTTGATGACAACCAAAGAAATATTACAGAATTAACTTTTTTTTTTTGGAGCTTTGGCTCAAGACAGCACACACTAGTATTTTTGTCAGTCTAATTTACAGACATTCAATCCTGAATGTGAAGCTGATAATTCACCTCCCAAAAAAGGGGACAGATTGACATTTCCCTCAAAAAGATTTACAGACAGACACTTGTGAGTTGTACATTTACATTTTCTGACAGAAAGAATAACATGATTTTACATATACTTGCTGCTTGAAAACTCATTAATCCATATAAATGTTTGAACAAAACCCGCTGCAACAGTTAACTGCACCAAGGTCGTATTTAAAAATGTGAAATGAAAATATGTACAGTATGTCAAATTATTTCTTGAAGAGATTTCAAGTCTACAGAACTCTAATGTGTGTTTTCACTTATTTTTATCTATTTTAATGGTTGAGATTTTCTCCAGGCTAGTGTGCATAGTGAGAAAGGTATTTGTACTTTTGTTCTCAGTGCATTATAATTAGACAGTCCTCACTAATGACTTTTTAAGTGTTGTATAATTTAGTCATTTATAGGGGTGAATGGGACTTGCGTTTAAAATGTAGGGACTATTTCTAAAAGTTATAACCTTGAAGTCTATTTTAAAATAGTCCAATGTTATTGTTGTTTTTGTTATTATGAGGCTTTCTAATAAAGTTAAAACCACAGTCTTAAAGTATAAAACAAGTGCCATTTTTTCACAACAAATCTGCTTCTAAAATCTATTATCCAGTGCTATTGACTGCTTTTCATCAAAATGTATGTTTTTTTTTAAGAATAACTTTTCTGAGAGCAGTTATAATTATCCTTAATCTTGCACAAATGTATTCTTGTTCAGTTGCATTGTGTGCTTTTCTTCCTTTCTTTTTTTTTTTTTTACCAAGGAACTATTATACAAATACAATATTAGAATTTTCATTTCAAGGACAGGATTATTCAAATTTATGACAGTCTTGAACTGCTTTATGTGTTTCTCAAATCTGAGATTGTAGTCACTGTGACAACTTGCCCGCTGTCTTCTACAGCGATTTGCATTAAAAACACAATGTTTCTTAAGTATCGGAGATAAGGTTGAAAATCTGCCAAAGAAGCAAATACTTACATCTTCACCATGCATCTGAGGCATAGCAATTTAACTTGTTATTATGTGGGATTTACGAAGTCATTTTTTAGAGTTGCACATTGCAGAATGTGCAATCCTGTGTATTATTTGTGAGGATTATAATAAGTCTATGTTTAGTGCCTTCTTTGAAAGACCATGTTTATACTTCAGCATGGCAATCAGAGAGGGATTGGCCCTCAGGAGAACCATAACTCTCTTCCTCTTCTCTTCCTCTTTTACTTTCTCCCTCTCCTTCTTTTTGCTCTTCATCGCTTTTTGCTTCATTTTTACCCAGCGCTACTCTTTCATCTGCCATCTCAGTTATGAATGTTTTATGCGTAAGTGAGATGGAGAAACTCAGAGACAGTAAACAGCAGGTTGTTGACAATGTGAGAGAAGATGAGACTATTTTGCACTTTCAAAAATCAGTCCAGATCCCTCTTTCGTGTTCCCCAGAAACAGTAGTGTCGTCTTTTACAGAACGCAAAAAACTATCTGCTAAAACATAAAAGACATCATGCTTAGAATAGTGCATGTCATGAAACAGCATAAGGAAATATGGTTATATTGGTACTAAGCCAAACTGATTTTTCAGGATATATATATGTATTATTAAAAACCTTTGTCACTAACATGAAAACTAGTTAAAAAAAAACTATTGTTTCTCTTATTTGACCATTTTTGACACACCACTGATTTGTCATGCCATTTGGATAACAAAAAAATCATACTGTTATTTTGAGTCACTTTGACCTAGAAACACATTTTCCATTTTATGCATAAAAACATCTTTGCATTTAGTGTATATAAATGCAATGCTTAACATGGCTGATCAATCACAGGAAGCCCCGCCTTCTAAATAAAATAGCCAATAGCTGATTTGTAAAGTCAACACATCACTGCATCTGCCATTAGAAGTTCCAGTTGCTATAGAAACAGTCATCATTTTGAGACTTGTGCCTAGGACTGCGCATGTGCATTGGCTGATCTTGCTTGAGAAATAAGCTTTTTTATCAAAAACGCTATTTGAGCAAAAAAAAAAAAAAATTATTACACAGTTGTTGTCAGATTTCATTAGTGATTTCAAGTGATTAGTGAGTTATGTATTTTGGCAAAATTACATTTTTGATATTTATTAAATGAAGTATGAGTGACCCCTGCTGGTGTTATGTTTCATCTTTAATTTTAATGATAAGAAATATCATGAAACGCAAAATCAAAACCTAGAGAAACATAATATAAAAATATAAAACTGCATTTCATGAACATGGAAACCTGTGATCTGTGAATAGTGAATCAAGTCGGAAGCTAAACAATCAGCTTCACAATGTTCCACTTAGTGTGAAAATCATCTGTTAAACGCAGAAAGCAATCAGAGGTTGTCCTCACGCTGCTGGATCAGCACAAGTCGAGTGATTTCATCTGCATTTCTGTCAAAACTCCCTTTTCAACCAATGATAGTTTGCACTTCTCAACAAGTATCTTAATTACAATGTGTTTATCTCTGAAATACTCTACAGTAAAAACACAGTAAAAGTTTTTGACAGTTCCACGTGTAATTCATTTAAAATGCAAAGATGTTTCCACTGAGGAGCAGCAGCACACATGCCACTTCCAACTGGCTAAAAGGTAGAAAATTACTAAGAAATTATTTCAAAATCATGACCGATTTAAAAATAATAATAAAAAACCACTAAGATTATAAGTTTACTCGGTAAACATAAAATAATTTAATTTAATTTCAACTGAAACAGAAAGACAGGGCGGGACATCAAGAAGCCCCGCCCCTTTAAAAATAGCCTATAGCATATGTTTGTATCTGCTCTGAGAGCCTTTGAGCTCAGTAAAGCCGCGTTTGACAGCCCCGTTCACACTACAGTACGAGCGACACGCAGCGACAGAGCGACGCGATCCCATTCATTTCAACGGAGAGCTGGGGATTTCCGGCGTCAAGAGCGACAGCGGCCGTTAGCGACTGGTGGCGACCAGGTGTGGGCGTGTCCAGAGACGCGATAAAGTTCAGAATCTCTCAACTTTATGCAAATGAATAGCGGCTTTCGGGAGCGACAGCCAATAGGAAAGAAGACGGTAATGCGCACGCGCTCATTCTCCTTTCAGCTCCAGCAGTGTTTTTTGCCATAGATAAACGCACGCAATGGAAAAGAGTCCCTCTGTTTCTCATTCATTTGTGTTTATATGTATGGACTCAGTGTAAATTTATAGTATATTCAGTCATTTGCCTCCAAAATGTTTGTACTTACTTCTCCACACTAAACAAAAGGTAATTACATATACACGCTGATTGGCCAACGCAGAAGCTCCTTTCACCAATGAAAAACCTTTCGCCACGCCCCTACCTTTCGCCACGCCCATTGCTCCAGCCTGCAGTTGTCCCTACTTGCTTAGCGGCGAGAAACCGGATTCGACCACGTGACAACGGCACCGGTGGAAAACTGACTGGATTTAAAGCTTTTCAGATGACACGCAACTTATTTCTCCTGTATTGTAAGTGGACCAAAAACACGTGAAATCACGTAACACACGATAGACGCGTTTACTGGTGTGAGTTTAGTTACAGAATGTGGTTGTCACACCCGTAAATAACCGAACTGTGTGTGAACGTGAAGGACTCCAGTGCAGGATTGACAACCATATTCTGCTCCTGTGTGAACGTGACCTATTTTTCTAGCCAACTAACCTTTGAACTAACAAAGCTGTGGACATTGAATACTTTTCTTTAGGTAAAGCATTACAAGCTGTTTACATATTTAATATCTTCCTGCTTCTGAAACACTGATTACATGAGAGAGGATGCATTTGATATTTATTTGATATGCATTTGATATTTATTTATTTTTTGCTGTAACTTGTAGTGAAGCGGCGGGCTGATGGGGGAGAGAGTGTCTGAATCGACTAGGCAGCTACAGCGATTTGTCACACTACATTAAAGAGCATCAAAACAACATTTATTGTTTGATTTTCCTCTGACCTTAATAGTTTGTGTGCCCCATTTCTGCATGAATTGTTTTATGAACCCGTCACAATCTAATCAGGCTTTCCAAAGAGGCTGTTACTGAAGGATGGAGCAGCACAAACTATACTGAAAGTCTGAAGAACCCCACAACCTGTGATTAAATGCTGTTTTACATAAAGATGATGTTCATATAGAAGTTGAGTTCATAGAAAGGGTATAGATAGAAATCTATCTATCCCTTTAAAGGTAAAACTTGGGTTCAGTTGTTTTAATGCAGTGTACTAAACAACAGGGTTTATGTAAATAAATCATCTACAACCTGCTTATTTTCCAAACTTCTCTGAACAAACGCCTGTCACAGTCTGACACTTCTTTATTCCTCTAAACGATTGATGTGTCAGGAAAGTTTTGTTTGAGAAGCAATATGACTATGAGGCAAAAAGTCAAGTGATCTTGACATGCGAAGCTGCTGGTGCCGTGTGCCGCCACGAACATAAACGCGTGATCTTTATTCACCTGCATTGCTGTTATATTCCAGCAGCCTGTCAGCAGTGATGAGTGACAACAGGCTTCAAGTCCTCAAACATATTGATGATGCCAGATATTTCGATTTTTGACATTTCTGCTATCTAAAGCTGTTCGGGTTCATGACTTCATAGGCTTTGAAGTAAAAAAAAGTAGATTTACGTTTCCAAATAGAAATACCAATGCTTTCAAAGCAGTAAAAGAATGTTAGTTATACATGTAAATATATTGAAAATATATAAATCATGTATATACATAATGTAGGTACACAGTACAGTATATCATAGAAACAAAAGCATTTATTTTGGATGTGATTAATCACAAATAATTCTTTGACAGCACTATATATATACACATTTATTTAAAATCTATTTAAAAGTCCACTAAAAACAGATTAGCTCTTGATTAGTTTTGTGAGGACCATGATACATTTTTCAGGTTAAGTTTATATGAAATATATCATATTTAGGGGAAATATATTTATATTACAAATGTTATTATATATTAGAAATAGAAATTAGAAATAGTAAATAATTATACATTTTTGTAAAATTATAAAATCTTTACAGCGACTTTTGATAATTATTTTTTGTGGAGACCATAAAACATTTTTCCGGATTATTTTAAGAATAAAAAGTGTATCGTTTATTTAGGGGGAAAATATATATATATATATATATATATATATATATATATATATAACAAATGTCATTAGGCCTACATATTAGAAATATAAATGTTTTTAAGATTACAAGTTCTTGTGAAATTATAAAAGTCTTTACTGTCATGTTTGTTAATTGTAATGTGCTTTTGCTGAATAGAAGTATTAATTTCTATTTGTAATAATTAACTATAAATAATTATATTTTAAAATAGCCACAAACTTACGAATCGTACATATAGCAGAATGACTTAAAATCTTACAATATGAGATATTTATTTATTTTTTATTAACTAATCTTTCATTTTTACTTTATCTGTTTTTGTATTTATTTATTAGTTTATTCACTTATTTATTTTTGATCAGTGCAGTCCTGCCTTTAGCACAGTAATACAAAGAAAAACATTGTTTGACGTTCTTAAAACTGGGAACATCATTGTTCATCAATGATCATTTCTCCGTTGTTGAATAGTATGGTTATTAGTGTGATGAATTTGTTTGTGCTGTCATACAACTCTGATACTGTTGTCATGCTGCTATAATCTCAAACCCATTTCCATGGCAAAGGGCAACAATTATGAATCCTTTGCTCTGATGAGTATGTCTTTACTGTGCCCTGAGAAATTGCTTTGTTTGTAATAACAGTTTCGCAGACGTGAATCTCCCCACACTTAACCGCGGGTCAGAGAGTGTGTAGTCACCACAACTCCTCTAACTGTTCTAATGTTTCCTCGCAGGGCCAATTAATCCAGATGAGTTTCTGAAGGGCTGTTTGTAGACTTGACCTTCTCCTCATGATGTCATTGGGCTCCACCTCCTCTTCTTGTCATTGAGGAGAGCTCATTTACATTGCGCTAATGAATGAGGGCTGCGGAGGCTCATTTGCACTGCTAAAATTCGACTTCAGAACATTGTAAGTGGTCAATACCATCTAAATTTACTTTCTAAAACACATTAAGTGCCGTCAAGGACAGCGCATGGCAATTATCTCATTAGACTGATACCAAGCTTGAGTTGTTTTGGTGATAGAGTGGGTTTATAGACTGTTAAGTGTTCGTTGTGATGCAGTAAAGTGAATGCAAATTCTGCTTTTATTTGCTTTGTCCTCATTAATGATTAGCTTTTTAGTTGTGTTTGCTAAGGCAGTCATCACTATTATGGTTACTTATGCTTACACTCTGTCTTTTTGATTGTGGTGTGGACATGAATGAACCTCAATTTTATGGCTTATTGAGGTGTGCTATTGTTTTTTAAGTGATTTTGACTTGTAATTTCTGATTAAGGCAAGAAATCCATTAGATTTACAACGAAGGGATGAAAGCCAGATGGGGATATCAAAGATTGTGGCCTGTTATGTGTTAAGACCACATAATAACCACCCAAAACTCTTCTGAAACACAACCTACATGGTTGCCAACCATTCAAAACTAGCAGTCACTCAGAGCACCTTAGCAGCTGTCCAAAACATCCCCTTGGAACACCTTACGAACAGTGCTGGGTAGATTAATTACTAATTTACCACTCAGAACACCTTAGCAACTATAACAAACTAGTGACCATACACACTAATAACCACATAAACCATCCATCAGGCCTTACCAACCACATAAACCACTTTTGTAACCACTTAGCAACACCTTGACTACCACCTACACCATGTCTATTATTGTGACAACAACTGTGCTTCAAGGAATTTGTAAGGAAATATTATTTTGTTTTTACTGTTGTTGTTGTATGTTTCTGTGTTTTTAATCAAAACAAATTTGACACTATAGTGCGTTCCCAGCCATAAATAGAGTGAGAAAGGAAAGCAGTATATGCTAAGAGTGAAATCCACAAGAGATATTTGAACAGCTAATGGGGTCTTTCTATTGAGCTTTTCATGTTACTGCTTTTCAGTGAGCTCTGGGATATCACGACACACACTCCTACCCCTCAGATCTGTGTGGAGGAAGAAAGACAAAGAAAGACAAAGGGCGGGTTTCACAGGGCTGGAGAAAAGAGATGTCATTATTCCTGGGACTCCCTGATCCACTGCTGCAAAGCTCCTTCACCATGAGTGTTACACAAATGGCAGTTGCAGAAATAGAAACGATAACGCTTCTGATGAGAAAACAGGCCCATTGCATCATCTGCTTTTTGTGATTTTATCAGGTCACAGAAATATTGTTCGTAATCTTGTTCATTGTGAATCCTCTGCAGTGAATGGGTCCCATCAGAATGAGAGTCCAAAAAGACGAAAAAAAACAGCATAATAATCCACTCGATTACGGTCCAACAATTAACATCTTGTGAAGTGAAAAACTTCAAAAGAAACAAAATCCATAATTTAAGTATTTTAACTTTAAACAGTCACTTAGAACTTAGAACTGTTTTGGACTGTTATAAATGGTAAATGATCTGTGTATATATTTCGTTATGTCGTTATGAAGAAACAAACTCATCTATGTCTTGGATGACCTGCACTCAAAAAAAAGGTGGTTGAATGAACGTAACTAAATTATGGAAAACTTTTCCATCCAATTGAATTGCGTTTTTGTAACAAAATCTAAACAGTTTGAAATGATTAGTTGTAATCTTGTTATACGAACATAAATTTATTTAATCAAAACAAAAAACTAAAATTTGATAATGTTTTGCCATGCCTAATGTGCCTTTGTGCTTTTAATGTTTAGTTATTCTGAACATTTAAAAGAGTTTATACAATATAAAATGATGTTTGTTTGGATTTAGAGTGGCGCTTGTGCTTAGGTTGTCAATATCTGTCACCCTCACACACTATAATTTGACTGAAAAGTAGAAACTCTGACCATGCAAACTGTGTAAATCACATACTTAACTGATTAATTTTTTTGGCATATGTAAACATCATAATACTTAATAATGCTAAACAGTACATCTGCAGCAGCATACATGTAATGATCAAGCAAAAGTATTTTCATCACTTCACCATGATGGTAACCTCAAAAATTAACAAATTCATTTAAATGTCAAATATAACTGAACAACAAACTATAAAAGGTCTTTCCTTTTACTAAAAACACATGAAACAGCGTTTAATTTCAACATTTATTCTCATGATCTATCCATACGCAAAATCCACTGCTCAGTTTCAATCAATGCAACATAAATTATTTATGCAGGCCCAACACAAATGGTTTAAGTTAACATAATTTTTTACAAAAGTGATTTCATTTAACATAGTAAAATTGAGTGCAACTGACAACTGTGTAAAAAACTAAAGATTTGTGTTGGTTTAGCTTATTTTATTCAAGTAAACTGAGCAAACAGCTAGAATCATTTTTTTGAGTGTGAGCGTGAGTCAAATTTCTTTATCGTTTTTATGCAGCCAATTGGGTTTGATAGGTCTGTGCTGTTACTTGAATTAGTTTTTTTTTCCATGTCTGTCTGTTGTTAGTCAGTCGATCTCTTCTAGTCTCAGTGTGTAAGTATTTTGTAAGTAATACAGGAAACACTAAACAGAGGAAACGCTTTGTAGAGGAGGGAAACACTCACAATACTCAGCAACTTAACAAGCAAAGTGGAACACTTTATAAAGGCGAGACGATAGGATAAACAGGGGGCGGAGCTGATTAATCACTATGGAAACTAACAAAAGGGAAGCAAGGCGCAGTGGGAGACAAACATTAACAATAAAAGTCCACAAAACAAGGCAAACACTGACAGACAACATAACAATATGTAAAAAAAAATGCTTTTAAATAAACTTCATAAAGTTTGAAGGTTCAAGAAGTTTTCTGTCCACTAATGAGACTCTTTCTGTGGTTGGCTCAGTATATAGAGGGACAGGACCGTGAAATTACTTGCCCTTCGTATTTTGCGGTGAGCACCACGCTGCATGACTCCACAGTTCATCTTACCATCTGGTGCCTTTATTGTGAGTTATGAGGAAATTAATAATCTGTTTATTGAACGGGCTTTCTCTGGCTTGCTGAAAGAAGATATAAAGATACTGGAGCTGCAAATGCCATCAGAGATAAAACTCAGCAGGTGTCCTAATTTCACCATCATATAAAGCAGCCATATCGCACTTTTTTTTTTATATTACTTTATTTGTTCCATGAGGTCCCTCTCTTTTTTCTTTTTTTTTTGCAATCATAATTTATTTTTGGTTGACACCTTATTTAAACCTTAGATTATAATTTTTTTTGGCTAAACACAGTTTTTGCATTTAAATGAGTAATAATAACTGTGGTTACTAGGGTTCTATATGCAAAACTTATACCAATAATATGACAAAGGACTAATATTTCATTCATTTTTTCATTTAGATTACCTTAGTAGACCCTTTGAGTCTCGTATAGTTTTCATTGTTCCATCTTATCTTTGCAAATCCTGGTTTACCTTATGACAGGAACACAAAAAAGGCTGCGTTGAAATGCACTGCACAAAGTTTACAGACTATACTAATGAGTTCATGTTCAAATTTATATATATGTATATACATATTTATATACAGTGAAGTCAGTAAGTATTTGATTACCCTGTGATTTTCCAAGTTCTCTGGAGAACGTCATGGAGGCGTCTACAATTTTCAGCATAGGTGCATTTCCACTGTGAGAGACAGAATCTAAAAAGAAAAATCTGGAAACTGCACTGTATGATTTTTTTAACAATTTATTATATAACATATATATAACAGTTTATATATATGCTTTTCTTAATTTATTTTTTTATTATGATAATACAGTGAAATAGAGAGAAAGAATGCAGTGAGGCCATATGCCAGGACATGACCCCAGGTCGCCCGAGGTGCTACTGCACCATATGTCAGAGTACTGCCCACAAGGCTATGGTTCTGTATAATATGTTTTTACAATAAATCAAGTTTTTTAAAGACAAGTTATTTTTCTCAGTAAATTCCACTATGTTCTTCCCTCAACTTAGACGAGCTGATACATATCTGCAGCACCACTATGTTAGCATTTAGCTTAGCTCCATTCATCCTTTAGGATCCAAACAGGGATGAATTTCTAAACCACTAAGACACTTCCACGTTTTTCCTATTTAAAGACAGTTAAATGACTAGTTAAAATGTAAGTATGGTGACACAAAATAAAACATGACAATTTTAAAGTGGATAAAGAAGATAACTATAATGTATGGCAGAAGAGCATTTCACAGCACTTCGACCTCGGTGCAGTAATATCATCACTCCTGATGATATTACTGCATCGAGGGTGAAGTGCTGTGAAGTGCTCTTACCTTACATTACATCCACCATACATTGTAGTTATTTTTTTATCCTCTTAAAAAATCACCAGGTTTTATTTTGTGTCACCATACTTACTCATGTAACTAGCCATGCAACTAGTAACGTACTGAGACGGGAGAGGTATGTATCAACTAGTCTAAGTTGAGGGAGGAACATATTGGAATATGGAAAAGCGGTGGCGTGTTTGTTTAGCCATTTCTTTATTTATATTATTTTATTTTATTTTTTTAACAGTTCATCTTAATAATAATAATAAAACAGCCATTGATTTGACTTTAAATGTTCACTGCAATGCTTTTTCTTAATGATAATACAATCATTACAATCACTAGTTGCTTATTAACATGCCCATTATTATAATATTGACCATTTATTAGTGCTAATTAAGCACATGTTAATGACTTATTACTTGACTTTATTCTATATCCCTTATCCTATAACTCAAACTAGCAGCTACCTTAACTGTTAATAAGCAGCAAATTAGGGATTTCTTAAGGGAAAAATCATACTAATAATGAATAAATGCTTCCTATGCTAAAGTGTTACCCTATTTTTTGTTTGTTTGTTTTTTTTTTGATTGTAGTAAAATAAGCATTTAAATCATCACTTGTAAACTTTGTAACTATTAAATGTTTAAATTAATCTAATACTTTACTATTATTATTATTATTATTATTATTATTATTAACATTTTTACAGATGCTTAATTAATGAGATAGGTAATTAATTTTTTTATAAATGCCTACCATGTAGGTCAAATCTCAAAGCTTTAAAGGGCACTAAAAGGATTTAAATTTTCCAGTTACTTGTGAGTCATCTTTACATATTGGCATATGAGTAAATGAGAATTCTGGCTGGAACAAATGGCAGGTCACAATGTGTTGCCTCTCACCATCGGCATGCTGGGATTAACCACCACCTGTTAATAACCAGAGGATTTTCCCAAATGTAAATCTAATCCTGGAATATGCCAGCCCACTTCCAAGTGCATTTACATAGTTGCTTCTGCCAGAGCTTTATATGTTGGAAAGTCTTTTCCTTTGGCAACAAAGAATGCATGGAATTCAAAAAGGCAGTTTTTGTTCCCCTGACCCATTTGTAGCCTTAAACCAAATGGACTCTCACAGTAGATTAAAAGTTAAAATGTGCAGTTATTTGAACAAACTCAGGCTTTGTCCTAAAACTGAGCTCACCTTTTTCTTGATTGTGTTTTGAGCCTTGAAAATCCAGTGACAGCCAGCAACATCTGTGGAGATAAGAGCATGTGTCAATCAACCGAAACAACTGATGCCTTTGTACAGTTTCTGTGCAGAAAACTCTGGAGCTATGGAGGCTTTTTCTCCAGGGAAATGGGAGAAAATAAAGGAGGTCATAATCCGGTGGAATGGGATCTCCAGCGGCCTCATCCCACCTGTAAGACAGAATGCCCTAGGTCAAATTCCCTACTTGATTTTCGCGCTTGGCTTGAATTGTTTTTCTCTTCTGTACTCTCGCAAACCCTCACGGAAGCTGTACAGTTCACTCAGAAGTTGACATTGCATTTTTTTTTTCCCTTTTTTGCTCCGATCATGAACCACCCATCTTTTCGCCCACAGGGAGTATTTCTGTTTCAGAAAATGTATGGAACTCTTGCTTTTCTATCTCTCCTAATGTTATAACTCGCATCCCTCATCCGTCCATTCATCCGTCCATCCATCACCTGTCGGCTCTTTTCATTACCGGCCTCGCTCTTGCGGAATAGAAGGCCGTTTCCACCACGCTTTCCTGTAGATAAGGGGGTGCGAGCCAGTTGACACGGAAACTGTTATCAGAAGTCTTGCTTTTATATCGTGACCACCAGGGATTCTGTAGCTTGGACTTGCCCTGGGTAACATAACCAGCTATTTTCCTCTGCTGAGGTATTTTTTTTACCTGCTGTTTTGGGTTACTCATGATTGTCGTCTAGTCAAACAGTTACTACATCATTGAACTATCTGATTAAAGCTTTCTTTGCACTCTGAGGTTGATCAGATCAATTTAAAACTCATTACTGATTTTAATGCGAGGGTAAGTGCTGAACTACTAATAACAATATGCTTTTAAAGTCTCTCAGTGTGAAAATCTATTGTAGGTTGTTGCCAAGGGTTACAGACTTTAAATCATAGAGAGAGAGAGAGAGAGAGAGAGAGAGAGGAAAAAAGTAAAAATTGTGCTGTGAAAGCAATGCAGTAAGAGCCACACATGAAAATATAGTTTAGTGGAATTTAAAGAGACGGAGGTGAGAGTTGTCATGTTCCTTGTAAAGATAATAGCTTTATGTCAACACAGCCATTTCAGTGCATTCTGTGTCAGTTACAAATACTTTTTTTTTTATTTAAAGCCAGATAAGTTGAATTCAGGTTAGCCGTACTGATTTTTCCATGTTGTAAAAAAAAAAAAAAAAGATTATTAGTGTTTTTATTCAGTCTTACACTATTAAAAATTAAAGGTGCTTAAAAGGTTATTCAGAGCGATGCCATAAAAACCTGTAACGATCAGCTGGATGTGTCAGTCCAGTCTCTGGATTTCCCGTTGCCGACTCTCGCTGCCTTCCCTGGATTATTCTATTTTCTTTGCCTCCGATGTTCCCGTTCGCCGTTGTTTACCCTGCTGTACTGACTCTGGCTTGTAAATAACATTAACAAATAGACATTTTCAATCATTTAAAATATAATACAATTTAGTATGATACTTTTTGTATTATATATTTTAATAAGAACAGGTCGGAATAAGTGTTTAAAAATATTTAATTATATTTTATATATTTTTTTAGGTATACTTGTTTTATATTTTGTATTTAATTTATATCTTATATCTATAGCTGATTTATGATGTAACATTATTTTACCCATATTTTAACATTTCATTTTCACAAATGTTATTTGAAACATTAAAGCAGATTTTACTTGTTATCTGTGTAGCTTAAAATACTTTTTTAAATTTAGTTAAATGTGTACCCCTAAATGGGATGTCTTTGACCCCTGTCACCAGGACTTAGGTTTATTAAGAGATTTCCTAGAACTTGCAAATCAAGAAGTACACAACTGTTCTAACAATAGTTGCTTATCTGATGGCTTGTGAACCAACTAACTTTAAACTTAAATTGGTGTATGATGCTCTACTTATATGGATACGCATGCAAGTGTTAGGAAGCGGACTCAGACACAGGAGGTAAGTTAATAACAATAAAAGAGTTTATTGTAGATGAGGACAATGAATGGAGATAGCAGATGATAACAGGTGAGTTGATCAATGGATGAATCGTCTGGAGAGAACTGACGCTGGAAGTAACTGGAATGTCTTTGGTTATAGAAGCGATGTAGAATGGAGGGAGACGATGGAGACACAGAGATGGCGAACCATGACCACACATCACAAATGTGATGAACAGATGATGAAGACACAGAGGGATTCCTTGAAGCCTGGGGAGAACACAGAGATAGGGGAAAATCACAGGGTAAGTATAACAGTCTTTAAGAGAGATATTGCCAGAATAGAGTCCAACTTGTTAGCAACAAGCATGGACAGTGACTGAAAGGTGGTTTGTGGTTTTATGTGGTCTGTGATGAGTGTAGAGAGTGACTGCAGGTGGAGGTGACAGGTGTTGGTGATCAGTAATCAGGAGAGAGTGATCATTGTGAGGAAGTGAGGGTGGAGCCTGATGTGGATTAAACGGCAAGCACCTGCTAATATACAATAACTTTGGAAAATATTGTTATCCAGTATGTTCAGAGATAAATGAGTGCAATTCAAAATGTAGGTTCATTTCATGCTTCAATATCACAAGCTATACAAAATAATGGATTTGTGAAAGAGCAGTTTGGTTTAGTATGTAATTTTATTTTTCTGCCATCCTGCCGCTGATGAAACAGCAGGAGGTCAGATGCATGTGATTTCACACACGTCAGCGTCTGGAAATCTAAAAAGCTTTTCTGCACTTACGTACTTTGCGACATGAAACACAGCGATCCACAAGCTTCCAGAGTTTTGTCTGCTGTACCGCTAGCAATTATTTGGTAGCTTATTTGTCTGAAAGAAATATCACATGCAATATGTGCATGGCGGGATGAAGTATTATAAGAAATGATTCGAAAAATATTGATAAGTGTCGTGTGCTCACATCAGATGAAGACTGCATGTCAGTATCAGTTGTGGCTGGACAACACAGACCTTAGGCAAATATATTGTGAATACCTGGGAAATAGGCAACGGTTCTTTATTATGGTGTTTTAACACGATTTTCCTTTAATGCAGCTTGCAACCGATCGAAAAGTCTCCAGTTGAATGTCATCCGAACGTCATATCTGAACATCTGCCAGTTGTTTAAAAGGATCTACATTTCTCACTTCTGTCCAAAACACAATGTTTAATAATATTTAAGTCAGAACAGGTGTTGAATTTCATCTTGGTGCTTCAACTGTCCACGTTTTTCAATTGTTTTCAGATTATAGCATTGGTGTCTATGATTAAAACATTTTTCATGGATTTTTTATTGTGAAGCTGTGTAAACAGAGTCTTCAAGATGAATATTCACTGTCAGTACTGTTTTGTTTGGACACAATCCTTGAAGTGTTTTGATGGTTCTTTTCATTCACTTTCTGTATTATTTTAAAGTGCCCCTATAATGGGTTATGAAATGTTCATATTTTGGTTTTGGGAGTCCCAAAACAACAGATTGACATGTATGCAAGGTAAAAATAACCCAAAAAACACTTTAATCTTATTATAATATGCATTTTTTTTTCTTATTTGTGCAATGACTCTCAAATGATTCTTTCAACATTTTTTTTTTTCAAAACCCTTCATTAATTGGTTGATTTTATTAAAAGCAGTATTTGTGAGCTCTTTTTGCTCCAAAAGTGCCACCTAGTAGCAAATAATAAAATGGCAAAGACCAATAAGTAGGCGGGCAATATGCTAATGTTTAATTTTGATATTAAATTAAAATGGCTTGGGACTCATTTTAATAATTCAGAGTCAACTCTTTCTTTTGAGAGACAATAACTTTATACACGGTGCACATTCAGATTTCAAACTTTGCAGGATGTTTTCATTCACAATGAGTGTGAATGGGCATGATAAAAGTTTGTAATAACAGCACACTGTAAACCATTAGATAACATTTATAGTCAATTCATAGAAAGCATCGTCCCTACATGTTTAGAACAATTTTTTTGTGATGTCATCTGAAATTAGGCAAACTGACTCATGACATTCAAAGTACAAGTAGTCAAATTCAGTTACTGTAACCAGTGTTAGAGCACTGAGATGAATGTAAATTTCAAATATTGTTTGATCATTTGTTGAATAAATTTGTTGGTCTATTTCAGCTGATTATGAGTCTTCAGTTTGTAACGCAAAGAAAAAAGGGGAGCTGGATTTTTGTCATTGTGAAAGTGAAACTACTGCTTCCAAAAGAGGACACAACTAGAAATCAGTGGTCAAGTTGTATTCACTGATCCAGAACCGTTCAACATGAATATTATAGAGTGTTTAGTGAGAATTTACAGATGACTATTTCCTGAACGTGGGAGCAGTCTATGCTAGCTGTGCACAGAGACTATGGGGCAATTCTAACAGTCTGGCACTTCTGACTCAGAACCTTTAGTTAAGTTACATTTTCTTATTAAAAGAACCTGATACTTTCTATTCAAATGCGAGTTTTGATCAGTGAAGGGTAGTGCATGTTGTTTCCCCAATCACGAATGGAGTTCCAGTTCATAGTTTACGGCCGGGAGTGCCGATCCTGATTCCAATCCCCGGATCACGGCCAGGAGTGCCGATCCTGATTCCAGTCCCTAGTTTACGGCCAGGAGAGACGATCCCGATTCCAGTCCCTAGTTTACAGCCAGGAGTGCCGATCCCCATTCCACTTGTCGCTGTTTTCTTACAGCATTGATTGAATCAAAGATGGCGACGGCCTTCATTTACATCAAAGACAGGACAATAACAATCTACAACATGTAGAGGTACGCAATTACTGGGAAGTATTTTGTATTTTTGATTTTTAAATTTTCTCCAAAATCAGAACGAGGTCTGTGTCACACTGTCTAAATTTATTTGTAGCAACCCGAATTTACCTACCCTCTAATTGTGCAAACGTTTAAAAAGTAGCTCATCTCTCAAGGACACGTGGAGTAATGCGTGAAAAAAAGAGGAGAACACGCATGGAAAATAGTATGCATGTTTAACCTCACTTTTACTTAAAATTTAAATTTTTACAATTGTGTAATCTTTCTCCCTCTCTGCTGTGTATTATACAAAGTTTTCGCATAATGTTTTTAGATGTGTAGTTTTTTTTTTACTTATTAATGGAATAAGTTTAAATGTTGGAATTAGTTAATATTTTACTATTTGTTAAAACCTAGTGATAATTTTACTTTTACATTTTAATGTACAAATGTTGGTTTTGTTGTTTTGAGATGTAAGATTTTTGTTATTTACAAAAGAAACTTAATTGCATTACATGAAAATACCAATTAATATTAAATTTCTGCAATAAATTCATTTTTCTTAGTGTGACATTTATTTGATGCACTTTAACAGCCTTAAAATGTCACAGATAAATGAAATTGTAATAGCTTCATGTAAAATAACAGCCATGATCATGATACCACATGTATATTATATTTAAAATAGTTTTTACTAGTCATTTAATTTTAAACTTGGGGTGGGAATTAAAAAAAAAGTGTAATTCAAAATTATGGTCCATTTCAGTACATTTTTTTTATATCAAATGACACAAGTTATCTCAATTTACAGTCAAAATCTGTTAAACAACAATAAAACAATTAAACTTTAAGTTTACAGTCAAAACATGCTTTCTTAAATAATGGGTTTACATGTTATGTATATCTACAGTAAATTTTTTGTTAGTTAGGTAATTGTTTAACCATGTTTTCTACAGTTAAAACATGTTTCGTGAAATAAGGGTTTAAACACGTTATTTAAATTCACAGTCAAAGAATGGTATTTAATTTCATGGTCTGTGTGTGTTTCTTAATTACACAGATAAAACATGACATTTCAGATTACAATTTAAGCATTGTTTTGCTTTGTATAGTCAGTATACAATTCCTCATATTGCTGTGTAAACACGATACTTCAGTTTATGGTGCATCATCGTTATTCCGTTAATGGCAAATGTTTAGCACCCTGTGCTGCCATGCAATGCACCTTTTTTTTTTACGTGTTTTTTATTTATTTATTTATTTTTTTACAGTGTAATTAAAGTTGAACAAGTTCTAAGTATTGTAAACCCGAGACGATTGGAATCTGCAGAGTTTTTTTGTTTTATATTACTCTTCACTCATATTAATAAAGTCTGCCAAAGGGCTTGCAGGTCCATCAGGTGTTATACTGGAGGGAGAGGTGTATAATCTTGCACCTTGGGGACATTCAGTCTTTATATATCATTTCCTTAAAGGTACTTAAGTGCTGTTGTAGCCATCTCACACTAACCAACACCCAGCCTCCTGTCACCAAACCTGAAGGCTTATAATGAGTGACAGGAAGTGAGTGCCTCAGAAACTCCTGATTGGCTAAACAAGAGCATCCTGTGGTCATATTCTTTGTTTGCTGTTTACAGAGCCTAGGGCTGTCGCAGACAGGTTGGATTTCTCAGGATAGCTATTTCAGTGATGTCTGTCAGGTTTGCAGGGACCATGTCTGCGTGCTACTCTATAAAACATCACTCATAGCACCTTTGAAAGACTATATTGTTGCTGAAGCATTCAGGTGGTATTTAAGCAGTGATGATTTAATTGCCTGAATGTAAATGCAATGTATATTGTCTAAAAGTTTGATCAACTGCTTTTGTTCCACCTTTTTAACTCCCTTGTGATAACATTGTCTAAATCTGTAAATGTGAACCTTGTTGCTGAGCATATGTGACCCTGGACCACAAAACCAATCACACAGGTATATTTGTAACAACAGCAGCTTTTTTTAAAATGCAAAAAAATCATTATGATATTAATTAAAGATCATGTTCCATGAAGATATTTTGTAAATCAAACCTTTTTTAATTTGTAGTAGGCATTGCTAAGGACTTAATTTGAACAACTTTAAAGGCAATTTTTTCAATATTTAGATTTGTTAGTTTATTTTTAAAAATGTTCTGTACCCTCAAATTCCAGATATTCAAATTCTTGTGTCTCTGCCAAATACTGACCTATCCTTAAAAAACATACATTAATGTAAAACGGTTTTGTGGTCCGTGGTCGCAAATGTTTTGAATAAATATTATTCTAAATAGTAATACTCAGTTTTTATTGTGCAACCTTTAATTGGATTGAATTGTTTTTAACATTAGTTATAATTCAGAAGTCAAATTAGCATAGTAGAATGACTTCTGAAGATTCTGATCATTCAAGACTCAAGTTGTGTCTGATGAAAAATCAGCTTTGCATCACAAAAATAAATGATATATTTTAAGATATTTTCAAATAGAAAACTAGTGTATTATTGATTCATTAAATGCAGCATTGGTAAGCATAAGATGCATTTAAAAAATATTTCTAACTCCAAACCTTTGAATTTCCCTAATTTAGTTATTTTGGATACATGTTATTCCCACACTGAGCTTTTTGCTAATAATTATGCAGTTTATTCTGACACTTCTTTAGAATTTGGCGGAATGAGAAGAAAACTTGGAGGAGCAAAACTATGCAGCTCATACATGTGCTCTAAAGTCACAGAGGACATTTATGGACATTTTTCTGAATGTTAAAGCTTTAAAAGGATTGTGCCTTTCCAGAAAATGTGTCTTTTAAGGATAATTGGTTTCATGTTTCACAAGCCGAAATGACCTGATGGTGCTGGAGTTCTGAGAATCATCTGATTCAGTGTCCAGTCATCTAAAAGACTCCTTTGGGTTTAGTGTGGCGTCAGTGAGGAGCCCAATAAGCATATAAATCACATTACAGTCACTATATGAGTTAGAGTCGTCTGGAGGATCTGATCTTCGGGGAAATGTGTCATGACTGTAAGGTAAACAATTCAGTTCAAATGAGTTACAGGAATAGTTCACCCAAATAATTAAAATTCTGTCATTATTTACCTATCACGTTGTTCCAAATCTGTTACTTTCTTTCGTCTGTTAAGCAAAAAAAGTATTTTCTGCCTGTGTTCACTTTCATTAAAATGAATGAGAAGTGAGGCTGGCAAGCTCCAAACAAGACCCATAAAAGTATCATAAAGTAGTTCACACCACTTATATTCTATATTACAAGTTTTCCAAAATCATATGACCGCTATATGTGAGAAATAGATCTGTGATCTGTGTATGTGATTTAGTCTTATATCTTGCCCTGAAAATCACACAGGGAGAGTGTTATCAAAAATGAATATTGGTTATGTCTGTGGAACATAAAGTACAGGCTTGACCTTTAACTGTATATTAAGAATATTGATATTCTGACCTCTGTCCTCTGACAGATGTGGAAGCACCTGGTCATGATATACTCATGGGAAGAATAGATTATGTAAACAGGGTTTCGCATGTGTATTTGTGCGTGTGCTTGCTTTCTATCTCACACACACAGAGCAGGACTTGAGGGACTGAGCGCTGATCTGTCAGGTTGATGGTCAGTAAACAGAATGGTGAAAGTCCAGTGGGAGCACATAACCTCTTTGCTTCTCATATTGTATCATAGCTCTGTATCTCAATATATATGCTCTGCAGTTCTTGATGTGTTCTTAGATTCATTCTCAGGTAACTGCTGTTATTGACTTCAATTGCTTTAAATTGTTGGTCTTATTATATGTCTTTTCTAACACTTGTAGTGCTCTATGAAATCCATTTTTACCCCAAATTCTGATTTTATTTCATTTTCCCAACCAATTTTCTTCTTTCTGGATACTCCTACATTTTAAAGATCAATAATCTAATCAATTGAATTAATGAAACCTTTTAACAATTTTATATATACCATTTGTGTAAGATAAAAAGCTGCACAACAAAATCTGTTGATTTGTTGAGTTCTTTTTAATTTGAGAAGTATTATTTTATTATACATTATATACTATACATGTAATTTATCTTTGGTTAATCCGGTAACTCTTTATTTTAGATTATCTTAACTTTTTTCTTATTAGCATTTGTATTACAAGAATATTAGTCATTTATTAGTAATAATTAAGCACATTTTAATGCTTTATTTTACATGACATCATTCTACACCCCCAAATCCTACCCAATACCTAAACTTAACATCTACCTTACTAGTTATTAATAAGCAGAAAATTATGAATTTAAATAATTTTTGAAAATTGTTCCGTATTCTAAAGTGTTACCATTCATCAATATTGTCCACATCGTGCATGTCATAATTAAATACTTATGACTGAGAAAACTCCTGTGTTCCAAACTTGCGGTCATCTCTTTCAGACAGCTTTTGAATAAAGCAACTTTTTTCATTATTTTTACCATCGGAAACCCCCTAGCATAGATTGGACTGGAAAATGAAAACAGCCCAGATATCTTCACATGTTTCATTCATTGATTACTTCTGCTTTGTTATGTAGATGCTCAACAGAAGAGCCGAGAGTTTCGCTGGAAATTCTGACAGGCGTCTGATTTTGTTCAGATAGTATTTTTGTATAGACCTGTCATCCAATATTTTAGATAAGGCATTTTCTTTTCTTCTGATTTAAATCTTTTTATTCCAGTCTGAGAACAAAAACATTTCTTTCTAGCTTGATTTTCATTCTTTGACTTTCTTTTCTGTGAAAAGGTGTTACAAGAACTCTAATAAAGCACCTTTGATGTCACACCAAATCGGATACAATCAAAAGCTCAGTTGCTCAACCACTCTGCCGTTCTACAGGTTTTCTTGCACTGAGAAAGTGTATATTTTTGAAACACTGAGTCCAAGACTCCTGCTAAGTGAAAATAGAGAAAAGCATACTTTTGCTTTATTTTACACAGCACACTTCAGTCATAATTTAGAGAGCTAAATGTCCTCAGTTCACTGAGAGTTTGGTTATAAACAAGAGTGACATCTATGTTTTTATTAAAATTTATGATATTAAGCATAAGGTTCCAGATTTCTAATAATATATTCACTCAACTTTTAAATAGTCATCAGAATAAATGTTGGTTTCTTTAGAGATGTTAAACGAGAAATCTGCTTCTCACTCTTCTACACAAAACTATCCATAGTGGTTTGATAATATGATTTGTCTTGCCAGGGCAGATGCTGAAGTTCATCTCGGTGCTCCAACTGTCCAGGTTTCTTCTTATAATACTATTATTTACACAGTTTTGCATTGGTGTCTGTGATTAAAGTTTTAGCAGTTGCAGCTTTTTATAGATGTTTGCTTCATGAAGTTCTTCGTGGTCTGCTTTTGTGGAAACAGGAGCTTAAACCTGAATATTTGAGGTTTGCTGCATTAGTTTTGTGGGGGTTTTTTAGACGCAGACTTGTTTTTGTGTTCGATGATCCCTGTCATTCAGTTTTCTTTTTCACAGATGAAACCTTCCTCCGGACTCCAGACCTCCAGATATAATTTACTTTTATCTGAAGGACTTTGGACCAGTGAGCAACAGTCCATTTTTTTTCTCCTTAGCCTAGGTAAGATGCTTCTGACGTTGTTTCTGTTTCAGAAGTGGTTTGGTAGCCCTTTTCCTGAATATGTCTGAGCGAATGACTCTTGATGCACTGACTCCAGCTTCAGTCCACTTCTTGTAAAGCTCTCTTAAGTGTTGGGATCCGCTTTGCTTGACTGGATTATCGCCTTTGCTTCTCCACTTGGACTTAGTTTAAACAATCTGCATATGAATCCGCTCGCATTCTCGCCTCATCTCTACTCTCCAGTGACACATAGATGCCATTCTTTTCATGATGTAATGAGTACATTGTGTGTCATGGGAGTGTTCCCGGTTCTGTCTGATCTAATTAATGTAGCCTAACAATCCTTTAACACATTCGTATAACAGAAGCAAATTAGTGTGTTACGTGTAAGCTAGGTTAAAGAGATTTTTCCTTAAAGACACTAAGAGATAAAGACCTTTTCAACTTTTATGTGGTAAAATAATATATATATACTACCAGAGTACCAGAAGAAAACCTATTTATTCAGAATAAACAGTGAGAATATAAATGTTTTGGTCAAAGACTTTTGTCAGGCACTCAGAACAAGATGGGAAATATTAAGTGTTTTCTCTAAATCCTTGCAGTATTGAATATTTCATCCTGTACTGCATTACAGATGTCGTCTCTCCAAAGAGTTTTGTGTTTTCCGCAGCTTTGTGTGTGTGCATGTGCTGACGAAGGCCTTGTAAAAACTAATGTTGCAATTTCACACACCAGCAGGATTTTTTGGGTTTGTTTTGTGTGAAGGAAAGTGATGCAGATGTATTTTCCCCAACGCACTCTGCAAAGTAATGTCACCGTCTCTGCAATTTGCTAAATATAAAACTGCGACAAAACCCAGACTACATTTACACTAGAGGTCAATCCGACCTCCTATTTCCTGCTTCAGACTGTAAATCACTTTAATGAAAACAAGGTTAATGTTTTCAAATGAAAGCCGTCTGATTGAGAAGTCATCTTTCGGAATGTTCTGGTGACTTTTATTTATTTTCCACAATCTGCAGTTGTTCATGTTTAGAGATGTTCTGAGCAACTGAATACCTAAAGCTCAGCTTCATATTTGCTATTTGAGCTTCTCTGTGGACCACAATATCTTTCATGCAAAAGACATGTTTACAAAGCCTCTAATCAAAAGTGAAGGCATTTATACGCCTGCATGAAAATCCATAATTTGCTGACTTCAAAGATCAAGCTTGTTTTCACAGTGGAGTATGGATAAACTCGCTCTGTGTCTCTCTCTTTCTCTGCATCCTCCATTTCTTAGCCTCCTCCAGTGTTTTGTATTCAACAAGGCTGGAGTCATTCCAAAGCCATATAGACCTTAAACATTTGTCTGTAAATTTCTCTCATTAGATGCAGTTTAGATTTATGGAGTTTTCTTCTACGAGGGACTGCTCAGTATTGGCAGTCCATCAAAACCTTATTTTCGTTGCTGAGCGTAGCGATTTTACACAAACTTCCGCTCTTAAGACTCCCGATTGGCCTGTCGATGGCCTCAGTTTTATTTAAAGTATTGATCATCTCCATCATTCTCACTTTCTGTCTCACTTTCCCCTGCAGTCTCGATTCTTACTTTATGTCAAAAAATGCTTAAAAAATAAAAGAAAAAAACTAAGAAAGAACTAGAAGAGGGCAATTAAAAGATTAATGAATTATTGTGAACAGTTTTATTGGAATCATGGTTTCCATAAAAACATTAAGCAGCACAATATGTTTAAAACATCACAGGAGAAAGTTATATTTTAAAACATATTAAATAGAAATGTTTTTAAATCAAATGAATAAATATTTATTAGAATTTTAGTCCCACTTTATATTAAGTGTCCCTAATACCGGTGTACTTCCATAGTAACTATAAGCAGCACTCTCTCCACCCTCAATACCACAACTGAGGTGAGACCCTTGAGCAAGGCACCGTTCCCTCAACACTGCTCCCTAGTGCAATAGCTGCCCACTGCTCTGGGTGTGTGTTCACGGTGTGTGTGTGTGGTTTTTCACTTCTCACTGCTGTGTGTGTGCACTTGGATGGGTTAAATGCAGAGCACAAATACCTAGTATGGGAAACCATACCAGGCCACATGCCACGTCCTTAAAATATGGTCAGAAAGTTATTCATTTTTTACTAGTGGTCTCAGACTATAGTAGCGTTTTATACTATACTGTAATAATATAAAAGTTTACACTGAATCCTTTTGTTTGCTAAAACTTTGCATTCATTTATCCAGACAAGCAAACAATTTCTACACATTTAGCACAGATACAATAGAATAGATAAGAATTAGGACACAGATCTACAGACTGATTCCTAAGAAACCTTTTTTCAGAGATCTGTGATATGAGCTTGTTTGAGATTTTGTTATTCCTGTAAGTGGAGTCATCGATCAGGGTTTTGACATTATCATCTGTAAGCACTTTCTAATAATGCAGCTCCTTTCATTTCTCAACCAGTCAGCAGCTTCAACATCTGTTCCTGAAATCTCCCAAATTCAAAAAAAAAAAAGAAAAAAATCCAACTAACTAGCTTCCTTATCGAATGCTTTTAGAGGCTCTTGCTGGCGAACCGTGGAGTTATCAATCAGTATTGTTTTGGCAGTCATTCGAGGCCTCACAGGCCTGTTTCATACTCATTGAACATCACACAGTAAGGCTTGCTTGGATTCATGGCTGATAAAGATATAGCACAAAAGCAAATATGCGGACTCACTTTCTTTATATATGTATATATACTGTATATATACTATATATATATTGTTTGCTGTTCTGGACTAATGGGCTGAATGGCCTATTTTGCATCTGTTTGCCTGTTTTATTTTAATCATTTTCAACACTTGTTTTTTTTAAATAATCTACTGAATTAAGTCAAGCTTTGACTACTGTCCATCTGAAGTGACTGTTAGATTGCATTTCATTAATTGTGGTTCCATTCTATTTGAGGTCATTCTTATAGCAAGCCATTTATTAAATGTAATGAATAATTAATTATAATAATTAATAATTACATTTTTCTTTATGTTTTAGGCCACATTGTTTTGCACAGCTTGTTCAATGGTACTCATGGTTCAAATGGAGTGTTTAGCTTTCATAATGCTCATAATAAAACAGATCATGTGGGCACTGGTTGGTGACTCCTAAGAATGAATTTCTTATTTCATAGTTTTCCTCATTTGTATGTTGCTTTTTGTGAATGCATGCAGAAATATAAATGTAATTGGATTGTGGTTTATCTGAATAGGCTTTGTCCATGGTGCTCATCAGCCTAATTTCTTTGCATAATAGTATTGGTGCTCTCCATGGTACTGAACAATGCATGGCAACGATATAGAAAGAAATGGCATGCTCTTTCTTCCAACGGTTTCATACTTTCATTCATTTCAGAGTCACATGAAAGAAAATTTTAATTCTGTTGAAATATAAAGTGTTATTATTATTATTATATGGCTACACACTATTGGAAACATGGTATAGAAGAATGATAATCCCTATATAATGTCATAATGGATGTAGCATTCAAGAAAGCTGGGCTTTTAATGTTAAATATGAGTGCTCTATCAATGGATTTCATCAGCTTTAATGACGCTTAGATCCTGCTAGAAGAGCCGTTTACTTCCGTTAAAAGAGAAGATGATCATACTCATTTTGTTTAGCATGTAGGTGTAGCTATTGCAAAATGCATTTGTTTCTTTTTTGCTCTCTGTAGTATCTAAGTTATGAGCATGACTTTGCCAAAAAATGTAATGTGCCGTGGATCATTCTTGCCTTGAATCTCATTCAGAAAAAAACATACAACTTTCAGACTAGTTTATTCAAAATAAACTTGATCCAAATTTGTTGCTTGTTAAATATCCCAGTGTGTTGATTGTTACTGAGAATAATGAAGCCTACAAAAAAGGTTTGTGTATAATTTGTGGGTGCGCTTTTACATTTTAACACACACATATACAGATACATGTGCATATACATGTATGCTCACATACATAAGACACACACAAATATAATTTCGCAAATATACACAAATATAAATAAGATAGATATTTTATTTATTTATGTTTTTCACTGCCACCAAACAGAATTGCCAACAGTTGCAACTGCTTGTGCCTAGCTGTCATGCTGGGCCGATCTGGTTAACAAAAATAGACAGATGAACTTTCACATCATTTTTGAGGAATAAACCTTTAAATGGCTTATTTATAGTTGTCTCTGCATATTAAGCTGGAATATAAGAAGGTGTTTCAACATTAAAAGATTGCTTTACCCAAAATGTTATTCTCAGAAGACTTTTATAATATTAACTGTCAGTGTTGTGTTTCATTTTATTTTTAGATGCTTTTTGACTTGAATTGACTCAAATATAAAATAAGAATTAGATAAAAGGAATGGGACAGGAACATGACCCAAATCATACTCAAACTTGACTCCCTGTGACCCATAAGCTCTTATATGTTCAGAATATGCAGCCCAGAGTTAATTTTAAGTCTTAATTTTTCTTTATTTTTAGTTTTACAGGCTGTCTTGAACAGTCAAAGGGCCCTGACAGTTTGGTGTTGAAAATCTGTCTAGAGCAGCACACTTAGGACAGCAACTTTGAGGACGGGTCATCGTGATTTAGTTGCTTAATATTTATTGAATATCTGATCTGAAGGATTCTGTCTTTCCGCCAACTTGTTTTCCTTGAATTAGCACATTTTGTATTTCTTTTGAAAGACCCAATATTCTGAGCTTATTCAGTTTTTTTTTCTTTTAAGTGAAAAAATAGACATTATTTGTGAGACATTATATATATATATATATATATATATACCGTATATACAAATAAATAAATCCAGATGGCTGGCCAGAAATAAACACAATTAACTAAACTGGGACAGGAAATGCCAAACATGGGCCGGGGCGGATATAGGAGGAGTTAAACACATGGCAGACTAGATACAAACACTGACACACCCCAGTCAAACATTCTGAATGACAAACAAGCTTTTAATATGTCTAGACATGTCTTTGAAAATGGCTATGATCGTTGAATGTGTCAACGGATGAAGCCTAATGAGCAACATCTTAAAAGACTTTCATGTTTTCCATATGCTTTTTAGCAGTCACAGAAATATGACCCCTACTTATTTGTAACTGCTTGCCCATTGTTGCATGTTCAGAGCAAAATAATGGCTGCATGATTGCATATACAGAAGAAACCGCTGAAAGTCAGGTTGGAAACAATGTGGTTTTGAAATTGACATGTTTGAGAAAGATTACAGGCGTTTATGATGCCACACTTCAAACTCAATACATACCCTGTTATCAAGGTGAGTGTGTGAAAGAAGGACAGCTTGATATTGATGTGATATGTGAAGATTTGCTCCAATCTCTTCGCTCAGCCAATCACTGTCCTGTCCTACTCCGGTTCAAAGCGGAGGGTGGTCTGTCATCATCTGGAATTTTTTTTTATGAAGTTTTTCATTTGAAGAGGTTTATTTCATAATGACAGTGTATGTGTGGTGTATTTACAGAATGCCTCTAGGTGTTGACGTGTGACCAAAGAGATGTATGGCTGTGATTTAACATCTATGGATGAACGAAAAAACAAATTATGTCTCGAGAGACATCTTCAATACTCTTGAGATTGTGTTTAGTGCATTAGGGTAAGCAGCTGCGCTGGATGCCTGAATAATTAGACACTAAGATACATATATTCAGGCTCTCTAATGCACACATGCATATTGTAAGAGACTCAAGGAGAAGCACTCGTTTTCTTTTTCCGGTCTCTGAGAACTATTGATCTCCAGAGGCATATTGTTTCTTTTTTGTGAGCTGCTAGAGATAAATTATTTCTATTTTCTGAGTCCCAGATTCTGTTGAGATTTGATTTGAGCCAGTGGCTGCTCCCAGCAGCCAACGCTTGTTTCTGTGTAAATGAAAGCGTGTCACTGAACGTAGATGATGATGATGCATTGCTATTTACATTTCATTTAATGAGTAGGAGTTATTGGCAGCAGAAGTTTAGATTTTATATATACGCATTTTACCTGGAAAGTGTGAAGGTCTGAAAGAACGCGTCTCCTTTTTGGAAATTCTTTTAAATGTTTTTCTTATTTTGCTACAATATTTAAAAGTGTAGAATGTGGATTTCCATTTAGTATAGTGATGTTATTCATTTTCTTTTTCAGTATTAGTATTGAATTTTTTTCTATGAAGCCACAGGTTGTTATTATTAATGTGGTTTTCGGAGTTGGTCGAGGAGTCAAAGACATTGAGAGGCATTACAAAATTGTTGTGTATTCTGGTGAATTATATTATGTTATATATAGCATAAATATTATGTAGGCCAACAGTTTCAACGCTGATAATGCAGTATGTGTCTTGAGCAGCAAATCAGCATATTAGAATGAGAATAAGTTTCAATTTGAGTTTCAGCATAAGAAACTCAAAAACATATATCCAATAAATTATGTATGTATGTGTAACAAATGAGCAGGGAGACAGTCGGATCCAATCGCAGAGTGTTTATTGGAGAACGTACAGAAGTGTAAACAGGCTGAGGTCGACAAAGGGCAGACAAGAATGGAGGAGACAAACCGAGAGAGAGTCCAGTCAACAAGGCAATGAGTCAGGCGATCAACAAACAGTGTCCAGGGGGATGAGATGAGAGTCGTAGTCAAAAGGCAATCGAGGTCGGCAACAGGAATCCAGGTAAACAATGAACATACGAAAACAGGGGAAAACGCTTATAGAGGTGGTACGAGACACACTGTTCAGAGAAATCATGATCAAATGTCTACAGAGCTCACCCAGTGTACTCAAACCACTAAAACTTTATGTATAACAGCACAAGATCTTCAAATTGAAATTAAGAAAAAGTTCAACACTCTTGAGAGTCAGATGGCTGGTTTACAGATGGAAGATCCATCATTACCACCTTCCTCTGCTGCTGATGTACCTGCAGTCCCTGTTTCTGGTCCGGCGCCTCTCCCTGTAATAAAGAGTGACCATCTGAAACTCACAGTTCCTACTTTTGGTAGACAATCAGATGATGCTGATACATTGTTGTATCTCACGCGATGCCAAGACTTCTTAGCACTCCATCCTCTTACAGATGTGGACATATTGGCCGCTTTCCGCTCTGTCCTTTATGGCACTGCAAGAGACTGGTGGGAAGTAGCACGATCATCTGTAAAAACATGGAATGAATTTGAATCTGCTTTTCTATCAGCCTTCCTTTCTGCGGACTATGAGGACGAACTAGCAGAAAGGGTCCGAACAAGAAAACAAGGTGAAAGAGAAAGCATAAGAGACTTCGTATTTACTTACAGAGCTCTCTGCAAGAGATGGAAACCCACCTTAACTGACAGTGAGCTGGTAAAAATCTTAAAGAATATAAATCCATACCTCGCAAGTCAGCTGCGCAGTCGGGTGAACAATGTTGATGAACTGGTGAAATTAGGCCAACAGCTTGAAAGAGATTATGAACAGCAACAATGAGGGACGAAGGAGTTTCAAGCAATCTACAAACATGCCTCAAAGACCTATCCCCAATCGTCTGGCTGAGAAAGAGAAATCTCCTCTAGTGCAATGTTGGAGGTGTAAGGGACATCAATCTCCTGGCCACTGTCCTCACTTTGTCTCCGCTCAGTCACTCCAATCCAGTCAACCCTATTATAACCCTATAGGTATGGTTTACCTACCAGTCACTCTGTTTTTGCTACCTGCACCAAAAAGACTTCAACTGTTAAACAAACTTCCCTACTTCCAGCTATCCCACAATTAGTTGTACCCCTGAGCATTAGCACCTGGAAGGGGAAAGCTATTGTTGACACAGGTGCAAGTTACACCCTACTGCATGAGAATCTTTGTAAAGAACTCATTGTCCAAAGTCTTCTTCCATAGACTCGTGGTCCCCTCTACCTGGGCAATGGAGAAGCAGAAATGCCATTAGGATGGTGTAAATATACCAATCACTTTACATAACAAAGTTTTCAACATACCTACTGCTGTTCTTCCTGCTAAGGCTCTAGCCTATGCTGTTGTGCTGGGTCTAGACTTCATTTTCTCCAGCAGCCTGCAGATCAATGTGGCAGATCAAAAATATTCTTTTAAGTCTAATCCAAAGGAGTATTTTCCCTTCCAGCCTGGAAATGCCAGTGTAACAGTTACTTTCTCCCAAAACAAAAAAGGAAAAAAAGAAAGAGAAAATTCCAGTCTCTCTTTACTGAGTTCTGTCCCTCCTCCACAAATCATGTCTTTAACACCAGTCAATCTTGATGAAAAAACATTAAAGGATGCTGCTGTAAATGCTGCTCACCTACTACCTGAAGACAAGCAACAGCTACGCCAGATTCTGGAATCAAACCCGAAAGTCTGCACACTGCATCTAGGACGTACTAAAGTTCTTGAGCATCACATTTATACCGCATACCAGGTACCGATCAAGCAGCAACCATATCGCACAACCCCTGCCAAGCAAGCTGTCATAAAAGAACAACTGGAGGAGATGTTGGCTGCGGGCATAGTAGAACCGTCCCATTCTGGATGGGCATCCCCTGTTGTCTTGGTTCCCAAAAAAGACGGAAGCCTCAGGTTCTGTGTGGATTACAGAAAGATTAATGCCAGCACAGAAAATTATGCATATCCTCTTCCCAACATCACAGAAATCTTGGAGTCTCTGTTTTTTGTTTTATTGTCTTTGTGTTTCGTTTGATTTGGTATTTAGTTTTTCCCCAAGCTCTCAAGTTGTTTATTTATTATTATTATTATTATTATTATTGATTTATTTATTTGTTTTTTGGACTCTTGATTGAATGAGAGTAAAACCGTTTTAAAGGACTGAACTAAATGAGAGCATGTCACGCTCAGATAACACAGGACAAGAGGTATAAAGAATAGGTGAGTTTATTCGTGTTCAAACAATGACAGACAACAGTGTCTTCAGTATTGCAGTGAAGTGCACAAAACAGAACATAGGATCATCGCTAGACAG